>JASDQU010107763.1:42377-65885 GCA_032191745.1 Picea mariana
TAAGTATTATGAATGGACGTGGTCCAAGCGATGTAATATGTAAACATTGTACATGGATAATAATAAAATGAAATGCATTGTTTGTTGTAGACAGGTAAAGACTAGGGTAATGGGGGGAATATGATTCCATGAGAGAGGGGGATCAATGGGTGTTTTGAGGAGTTTTCATACGCCTTGAGTATTAATCTATTTTCATTAATCACTTTTTAATTTATCCCTTTGACTTATTAAGCACTCAAATCATTGAATTCATGTAAGAGGTTGAGTGAGGAAGTCATCCCACTTAGTTATGACAACAAGGGTTGAGTGTAATCATTCTTGGGGAAACAAAAGAGTCAAGGAAGCATGGAAAAATAGGAAAATTCGAGTAGGGGAAATGATTAGAAAGAAGTAAGGAAAAATAGAGTAGAGTGCTATGGAACAATAGTAAGCCATAGTGGGTATTGAAGATAGCTTGTTGAAGCTGGAAATTAGGCTGAGAATTAGTTTTTTATGCCTAGGAGTGATTTTTTGTTGAGAAAATTACCTAAGAGCAAGTGAGATTTTTGTGCGAGCACTCTTATTGCAACTGGATTTCCTGGAGCCCCCGGTACAGATATTCCTATTCGGTATGTGCTAGAACCCTAGAGGGGATGAAATTTTTCTGAGGGACTACAATGAAAAATAAGAAATATCATCCCTTGGGTTGTGTAGGATGATGGGGAAGAGAGATGGGTAGTTGAAATTGTTATTGGAGTCACATCACTATGTTTTTAGTGATATTTGAGTTGTTAGAGTGGACTATAGATACCCATAAGAGCATGCCCGTCCTTGTGAACTCATAGCCCTATCTCGAGAGCGATTTTCTACTAAGATAAATGGAGCAACAAAGTTTGTGGTTGGGTGGGACATCCTTTGTCTGCAACCAATTATGTAAATGGTTTTTATAAGATAAGTGTTTTGATCACCGTGTTATTTATAGTTCTAATGCTATAATTGAATGCTACATTTACTCTATATTTTATATGCATGAATGTTGTTGTTGTGTGTTTAATTGATTTTGTGCATGTTTAAATCAATTGAATTCATGAGTTTAGTTATTAATGATATTAGCCTGCATGTATATCATGTTGTTTATATTTACACATTTAAATTGAATGCTAGTTGATTTGGTAGTAATGAGACCCATCAAGGGGGTTGGGTACATCATAGATTGGTATTAGAGAAAAAAAATTGTGGTAGTGCACCTTAGTGAGGATTTGGGGATGTTAAATGTTATGATGGGATGTCAGTTATGTGTGGACCATGTGAAACCCTAATTGGAATTTTTAAACTTTTATTTGGTCATCTTTAACTAATATAAGGAAGACCATGTCAAGAGGGTTTTCCACCATGCAACTATAAACGAAGCGCTTGAGGTCACCCATCCATATTAATCCATCTAAGTAAGGTTATGTTGTTGGAATGGCAATGGAATCTTAAGGACCTCTTTCTCTTGATTCTATATTATAGTCTCTTTTCCTTCTTTGTTATCAAGGTTGTAATTGGAGCACACCAAGGAAGAAAAGTAAACATCCCAATGAAGGGGTTTGGATCCCATTTTCTTTCAACAAGCTTCTAAATCAGGTGTTGTTTAATTTTCCATTCTATTAAGTTAATGAGAAATTTCACATTCTTTACTTCCTTGTTCATGTTAAGTAGGATTTCTCTTATCCATTTAGCTGTTACTTCTTGCATGGACTAGGGTTTTACTTCTAGATCATACTTTAACTAGATGTTTATTACTTGATCCAAAACCATCAAGTTAAAGGGTTTTTTCTCACTCTTGTGATTAATAGCCGTAGGTTGGCGATTACATTAGGGAGTTAATCTAGACCTTCTTCCCCGGTTTTGGGTGTGATTCTTAACCTACTTATCTTACACTCATAGTATTTAAACTTGAAGTTGTTTTCTATTTCTATATTTTTCTATTTCAAACAGGTACTTTGGTCAGAAACCCTTGTTTCTACCTCATCTTTAGCCTATAAACTTCACCTCCTAGATTTAGGTACAACACCGTTTTTGGCCCTATTTTCTGCATTTTCTCAATGCTGATTCTACCCAATTTTATGCACTTCCAAAGTGTAGTTTTTGTCCATTTTTCTACACTGGTCCAACACACTTTTCAACCATTTTTCTACACTGGTCCAACACAGTTTTTGTTCATTTTTCTGCAACATCCTTAGTTTAAAAAAATAAATTTTATGGTTATGTCCTAGTTTAAACAATCCCCTTGTAGGCTCCTCCTGGGATGATAGATAGTTGGTGTTGTATTGTAAGGTAGTTTTATAGAAACATTGTAGGTAGAGAAGAGATCCCGTTCCTGGTATCTTATGATTTTAGTGTTTCTTTTTTCTACATTGCATCTTTATTATTCAACATACTTATTTCATAAACTTTGTTTGCTTTAGTAATTACTTGAATTTGCTTCAAATCAAAGAAATATTGGATGAAGAAAAGCTTCCTTTTTGTCTTAGTATTTGTCCCCAATTTAATATTTTGTGTTTGGATCATTTTCCTCTACTATTTCCAGCTTGCTATTCACTTTTTTTTCATCCTTCAATTCTCATTTTCTTACTGTTATGACAAGCATTTCCTTTCAAAAGGAAAGTTATTTACTTAGAGAAAAGAACACTTCTTGTTTCTAGTATTCGACTTTTTCCTTTTATATTTCCATTTTGGAATCATTTAGTTATCTAAAGTCTAATCCATAGCTAGGTTGAAATAGAGTTTACCTTTTTATTTGAATTGAATAATATTGATTTTTTATTAGGAGGTTCATTTGGATAAAGAACAAGTACCTTTTTCCTAAGTATTTGTATGAACTTGAACTAGTATTTCAATTCCAAGTCTCTTTAGTTGCAAGTATTTATGTTTCAAGCACACTTCCTTTTGAATTTGGTTCCACCACAAGTACACACACTTCTCTCCCTAATTAAATTCTTAGTTGATGACCCCAAGCTTAGCCTAACATCAACAATATAACTTTACTCATTAAATCCCCACTAGGGGCCAAAATAATTTTGTAGTTAAGCTAGGATTGCGGGGATAGGAATCCAAATAATTTTCCACAACCATATACATTTGAAACATAGTGGTTCACTAATTAGGGAGCTTAATATCCTTTCTATCAGATAGGATCAAAATCCGTTTAGCAATATGCATGTTGTTCGAAGTGGATAATGCCAAGGTTGGGACCAAAGATTTGATTGAGACTCTTAGCTCTTTCAATACTAAATATCCTAGACCATTTGATTTCAACTTGAAGGAAAGGTAATTTTTTGCACATATTTGTGAAGAGATATCTTAGTGGCCATTCTACTAGGTTCCTACCTAGGTGGATCTCGCAAGAGGGAGGGAACCCAAGATAGATTTTCCTCATCTCCATAATGGATTTCATCAACTCTTATTGTAGGCGTTTGGAAGGCCATCATCCTTTTCTTTACTCCCTTTCCTTCATGGGCCTATAACCATTTAGAGGAAATGCTTTGGAAGAGTTGTAGCCTATGCCTATTTGAGAACCTTTAATTTACCTCTTGGATAGAGTCTTTCTTTTTTTATAGGAAAAAAATTTCAATTAATAAATACACTGACTTTGTGATTTAAACACACTTGAGACCACTTATTGCACCACCTTAGCACATATTATATTGGCTTGATTACTTATTTATTAATTGATTGTTCTTGATATTCTAGTTCTTTGATATATCAATTGCACTATTCAAAGATGTATTATCCCATATGAATCATTGCGCCCCTACAAGACTATCTCGTAGAATCCATGAGCTTCGTCCATTAGGAATTCCTTATCGCATCTTATCTCTCTTGACAATTTAGAGTTGAACCAATGTATCATTCTAGTCCCTCATAAGGTCATCATTTTTGAATTAAAAAATCCCATCTTCCTCGGATTTAGAGCCCTTGTTCCCTTGAATTCCATCTAGGTTGGGTGCACTTGAAGTTAATCCCCCTTAGAATAATTTACCTCTATTGAACCCATATACAACTTTGTTTCACATCATGGATGGAAATAATCAAACTCAAAACCAACCTCAAATTCAAACTCAACTCGCTTTACCTTACATGGTTGGGTTCAATCTCCCATATTTAATCAAACTCATAAATGATCCTATTTGACATGAAACTATTTGGCCAACCATGCTAACGAAGATACCATCGATATCCCTAAGTTTGAGGACCATGCTAAAGAATACCCCTCCAATCATATCATGTTGTTTCACCTTTGGGGCTCATCAAATAGTCTCATGGATGACTCGATTAGAATTAGGTTGTTCCAATGCTTCCAAATGTCGATTAGCCTTCAAAATGGTATATCGATTAGCCTTCCAATACCCATAGCACCCTTGAGTCCATTGCCAAATTATTCTTGACCTTTTTTTAACTACTAGTTCTCCATGATGTAGGGATTGAAATCCTTACCAACTTTTGTCAGACTACTACTACCCATATCAATGATCATATCCATGAATGGCATAGGTGACATGGTTTGTGTAAGTTTGAGATTAATGATAGATTCCTTATGTACTATTTATTTAATTACTTACTTCCTCCTATAGCCAAATATTTTTCCATGACCATGAGGAGAAATCCATCCAAAAATCCCATTAAAATAATTTGATTTATGCCGAATCAAGGTATTTGTACACCATTCTTTCTGATGATCCTCGCTCTTTATTAGGAGACTTGGATGCACCAAAGGAATCCAATTATATTGATGGTGTTATTGGGTTTGTTTAAAAAATCAATCCATACCCCTATCCCCATAGACCTAACGTGTTTCGTAATCCCTATGGTGGAGTTTTTACTCCTTATGCCCCACCTCTTGTAGGGTGTCCTTGGATTCATTACAATTATCATAATCCTCTAACAGATCCTTGTCATTCCACATATCAAGTGGGATCTATCACATCTTATTTATGTCCTCCTATGCATCAACACATGAA
Organism: Picea mariana; assembly: GCA_032191745.1. Taxonomy (NCBI): domain Eukaryota; kingdom Viridiplantae; phylum Streptophyta; class Pinopsida; order Pinales; family Pinaceae; genus Picea; species Picea mariana. The sequence goes on from JASDQU010107763.1 coordinate 47,360, forward strand.
TGGTCATACTTTTAACAATTCCTCTTGTAGTGGGGTGGTTGCAAATCCCTATTATTATCTTCCTTGACCTCCACCAATAACCTTAGTTCTTCCAGTCGTGGTACCAAAACCCCCTAATGTTGGTCCAATCACTCCCTCTCCATTTTTTCAGGTGTATTCCTATAAGAATGTTCCTAACCCCCAAAAATAGAATACGAATAACAATAAAAAGAAGAAAAATAATGGGAAGAGAAAATAGAACAACCAAAACAAGAATCACTTTCCCAATAATGTTGGAGGCAAATAAAAAGTTGCAAACTATAATCAAGATCATAATGCCCAACCAAAAAAAGGGAAGAACCCTCATCTTTGTACTAATTACCCTTGCACTCTTTACAATGTTTATGGACATTATACCAATTAGTGTCCACTTATACTTGAGTTGCTTTGGTTGAAGGAGTGAGTTGATAAAGCCCAAGTGTCACCAAATAAACATATTACTCAACCTATTTTTCCTTCATCATCACAACCATTTGTGTAGTGCAACCCTTTTCAAACACAAGGATTCATATCCACTCTAGAATCCATCTCTTCTGGTCAACCCAAAAAACCTAACCCTTTGGGAGATGGTACCTTCCAAATATTATATATGAACTTAATGTATATTAACATTTAAACTTGGACCCACTAGTATGGCATGCCTTTAAATCTTTGCCTACTAAATCTAATGACCCCCCACCCATTAATAACATACCTTTACATATTCTCTAACCTATTGTTAACATTTCCTTCAAGGTGCCAAAGGTTCCTTTATGATGTACTACCTATAACCCCCATGCATGAGATGACCCTAGTTATAGCATAGTTGATGATTTATCTTAGTCTCCTATGGCTATGTCATATTTATAAGTTCTCCAAAATTTTCCTACACAACAGAAATTTTTAATATTTTCATTGGGCGTAGTTGATCCTTTGGACAATAGGATGATCACTTTTGATATTGACAAAGCCAAGCCTCATCTCCCCCCTCTATTTCCTTCCAACTTTTGATCACTATTAATAAAATTATGATTCTTCATTGCATCATCAATGAGGGCACACCCACTTGCGTTATGTTTTATAGTGTCTGGAAGAAGGTAATCTCTCCTTAGCTTGTGTCATCTACAATTTCCCTCCATGCATATGATGGAAAACCCTCCCAACCTAAAGGGTTGTATCAGAATGTTCCCATCCAGTTGGATGGAAAGCAGGTTCTCATTGATGTTGAGGTTGTAGATACCCCATTGGACTACACCATCCTTTTAGGACATATTTATATGTATGTGATGAAGGCAATTTCCTCTTTGGTATTCCATACCATGAGCTTCCCCCATGAAGCGAATATTATTACCATTGAAAAAATCACTTATTGCGATACCAAAGATCATCTCAACCTTGACAATGTATTTTCTTTTGTGGATGGGAACCATCTCATCTCCTCATTCACCAATGTTTACCTCAGAATATTCAAAGCTACCACATTTCTTAGCGCTCATTATGGTCATCCACCTATAATGACACCATTTGTTCCATTCAATTTTTTTACAATGACAACATCCTAAAAATCCATTGCCTCATAACCTTCCTCATCTAGTGCATCATCCCCGCAACCCCTTACTAAACCCACTACAATACTCCCTTTGCTCAAGTCCCATCCTTATTCCCCTCCCAAGGAGTAGTAAGTACCCCCATGATGTCTACATTCAATATTCCCAATCTCACCTTGGGGATCCTATTGTGGTACCTAAATCCCCCTCACCACTTATGTGCCTTTGTCACTAAATATTCATGTGGTTCTAACACCTATGAAACCCACATATGTCACCCTTTATTCTATGAGAAATACACATAGGATCATCTAGTATTAAATAGGACTGGGAAAGGATCCACGACTCGAGGAAAACCTAAGAAAGTTGGGGGAACCACTATCTATAGACTAGCTATGATCACCCTCACCACCATGCCTAAAGATACTCCTCCTTATGCTTTATGCAATCTCACTATTCATGCAACTAATAATTTCCCATCGCTCCCCAAGTTACGAGACCTATTTAATTCCAATGATTTAGAACATGAACCATCCACTCCTATTGTGGAGTTTTATCTCTCTAAATCATCTACAAAGCACATTCAATCCTTAAGTACTAACCATCCTTATGCTTTGTGTGATGCTTATGACTATTATTCTCATCATTATCCAAATTTAACCCAGTCTCAAGATTCCCTCGCCATTGTTTGTGGTACTAATTCTTCCCTAGCGGATAAACCATCACCTATTTTGGACAATGTTTCCATTCAACATCATTTTTTTTTCAAGAAGAGGGCAATCCAATTGTTGAAATCAGACCTGTTTTTGAGAAACCCGATGAGGATATTTTCCACCTATTTAACCTTTCAACTTCCATGGGATCATTATCTTCTAAAAACTCTTTGATTTCATTAGATGTTCATCAGATCACCCACTCTATTCCCAATGTCCTCTTGGCTTCATAATATCTATAACTTTCATTTACTTGTTCCTTGTCTTCCTGGGTTGAAGTATCTTATGTGAGCCAAACCTCTCGTTCCTATGGAGTTAGTTGGGGTTCCACTACCCGTGCTTTTCCTTATTCTACCCCCACAATGGTATTTCATGAATGCATGGGCTCTAGTGCCCCTATATTTTAGTCAGATGAATATATTCTAGAATCCATTACAACTCCCGATTACCCATGGGACAATATGCACCATCACTCCTATTTTTTACTTTAGTATGCAAATTCCTTTGACCAATATGTTGTAGAAATGAAGGAATTTCTGCATCTTGGAAAATTTGATTGGTTCAAGAATTCTATCTCTATGCATAATATGTGTGAGGAAGGTAAAATGGACATATTTCCCCCATCATCAAAGCATATATGTCTATTACAATCATTTTCATGGAAAATATCCTTCTTGGAGAAAACTATGCACCTAAAGAGGTTGTACCTATACAACCCTTTTCCAAGAATTATATTATGTCTTTTGTTGGTCCTATTTATAGAAATTGGACTCGATCCTACGTCCATGGTCAAACATCACATCAATACATGGAAATATTCCATTCATGTTTGATAGAATAAATGACTTATTCACCATGCTAAGGATTCCACCATTAAAGAAAAAATAGATAAATTTTGTCATGTTGGATTCATCTATCCAATTGCATACACTTCATGGGTCTCTAACATGATCCCTATCACTAAGACACAAGTCAACATTCCTGACTATATTAATTTCCATGATTTTAATCTAGCTTGTCCTAAGGACAATTACTTGACACCATTCATTGACCAAATTATCAATGCTTATGTTGGACATGAGATCCTTTCCTTTATAGATGGGTTCTCAAGTTACAATCATATTCATATTCACCCTCAGGATTGATACAAGATTTCCTTTACTACCATTGGGGAAATTTTTCATATAATGTTATGCCCTTCAGGTTAAAAAACATTGGATCCACCTTTCTATGCATCATGTCATATCATTTTCATGACCTAGTTCACATCATCTTACCTTATCTTGAAAATATCATTTCTCATTCAAAGAAATGGTCACAACATTTAGATGTTGAAAGTACAACATTCACTTGAACCCTCTCAATTATGTCTTCTACATGATAGTTGGTCACCTATTAGGATTCATCATTTCCAAAACGAGCATCAATGTTGACCCTTTGAAATTTCAGGCCATTAATGAGCTTCCCCCTCCTTGTAAGCTATGCCAATTGTAGAGTTGTGAAGGTAAATCTAACTTCTTTCATTAGTTTGTTCCTAATCGTGCCACTACTACTCATAGTTTTTTACAGTTACTATGCTTTGATGTACCCTTTATATGAGATGACCAAGCCCAAAAGTCCTTTGTCAAATTGAACCATGCCCTTAGTTCAACACCTTTAATCATCCCTCCTAAATTTGACAAGGATTTTAACCTCTATATTTCCACTTCACCCTTTGTTGTAGCTAGAATCTTAGTTTAGGATGAGACAGATAGTTGTGATCACATCATATATTAAGTTAGTAAGAATTTGGTTAGACCCTCTTTGTCCTATAACAATGATGATAAGTTATCCTTGAAAATCCTTTTTTCATTCAAAATCTAGATCATTATATCCTTATGCACAATACAAAGGTTGTGATTAATTCCAACGCTATGTCATTTTTCTTGAGTAGATGAGTTATCAATTGTAAGTATGCTCATTAGGTCATGATCCTTCAATAGTTTGATTTAGAATTCATTACACCCAATAGTCAGAAATCCTTGGACCTTACTATGTTCATTCTGGTGCACTAGACCCTCCTTTTGATGATGACCTTCTCAATGAATATATGTTTTCTATATCCACTAGCGATCCTCGGTACAACCATTTTCTAGCTTATTTATGAACACAAAGTTTCAGTCCTCATTTATCCTACAATGATAAACAATGTATTTGTGATTAGGCCCATAAGTATATCCTCCTTCGAGACAATATTTGTTGACGAGGGGTTGATACTTTGTTACATTGTTGTTTAACCCATGACGAGACAAAGCAAGTTTGAAATTATTTCCCTAGCAACACTTGTGGTGGCCACCTTTTTGGTGTGGATATTACCCAACAAATTTTCTACATTGGTTATTTCTAGCCTACCTTATTGATTAATTGTATCAAGGCTATTAAACACTACACCAATTGTCAATTATATTCCCCTAAGGCATGAGCCCCACCAAATCCGCTACGCCATGTCCTCACTACTGTCCCCTTCTATAAATGGGCCATTGATTTCATGGAGTGTAACCCTCCTTCTACTAGCAATCATAAATACATCATTGTCAATGTTGATTATTTCACAAAATCAATTGAATCCATGTTGACATTCGAAAATAGTAAGGCTAATGTAGCTTGTTTCTTTTTCAACCATGTCATTATTCAATTCAATGTCATGAAACAATTGGTTTTTGACCACAATTTCCATTTTAAAGATGAAATTTGGCATGATATAGATTCACTATTAGGTTGTGTGCACTAATATTTATTAGATTATTATCCATAGTGGATGGATAAGTGGAGGTTGTTAACAATATCCTTGAAGTGATGCTCCAACAAATGATGAATAAGCATAATACCAATTGGCATCACATGCTCTTCCTAGCCATATGGGCCTATCAAACATCCACTAAAAATGCCACGGGATTCACCCCTTTTCATATTGTCCACGACGAAGAAGTAGTCTTACCCATTGAGTATCAAATCCTATCCCTTCAATTAGTTGTCAAAATCCTCCCTAATACCACCTCATTAGAACACATACTAGTTACTTTGGAATGTTCCAACTAAGATCATCAAATTGCCTTAAAAAACATCAAAGAAATAAAAAATCATTCTAAGGCTCAATAAAACCATAAGTTTCACCCTTTCATATTTCGCAAAGCAGATCTAGTCCTTGTGTATGACCAATCTCATGAAATTTTTGGGCAAGGAAAGTTTAAATTGCTATGGAAAGGACCTTTCATTGTCAAACAATGTCTAAGAAAGGGGGTATATTTCTTGCAGTTATAGAAGGGGAACTTCTCCCTAACTCTCACGATGTTCTCTATTTGAATAATTTGTACCCTTGACCCGTTCTTTGAGAGTATAATTTATTTTTGTATATAGATTATATAGGTTCTTGACATCCCTTTTGTTATAATCGCATCTCACAAATTGTCTTCTTTCACCATTCAGATGGACCCCTCATCCTATTGCTACATCGGTTATGCTGACAATGTGAGTCCTTACAAGCAAGATCTTGCCTCGATAACTTGGGCCATTTTTACCCTTCACATACCCTCATCGATTCTAGTGGTGTTTAGGTTGGATTTGCCACTAGTAATCATGTCGAATATGATGTTGTGATTGGTTTGTTAACTTATTCCCTTAAGTGTCATGTTTGTCACCTTCATGTTTGTATTGATTTACAACTTCTCAGTATGCAATTGAACGATGTTTATCATGTGCATAACCCTTTCCTTTTTAGAAAGTATTTACAAGTTAAACTTTTGGTGCAATCATTTGAATCTATTTCATTTGCTTGTGTCCCTAGAAGCTAGAATAATGTTTTAGATACCATTGCTAATGACATTCTAGATTGGTATTTAACACATGAACTAGTAAGAAGATAGTTTCTTTCATTAACACATAATCTACTAAGAACATCATCATATGTAATAAAAATAGGCATTGTACATTTACATTTACATTCACATTCACATTCACATGACACATCTCATACAAAAAAAGTGCTTCCATAATGTGCACACACACACACACACAAAGGATGCCCATTGCATGTTACATACAAAATAGGGGGCATAAAACCCATCTATCTCCAACGAATCATATTTCCCATAGTCATTTGATTGGGTGTATCATGCTAAGGGTATAATTTCCCATCTAGATAAAACTCTCACACACTGGCTAGCCATAACTTCCCTCCTCAAGATTGAGTTCCAATCTTATGGAACCCTGATACAAGATACCACATTGAAATCATCAAGATTCTGCCATTCACACTTTGATGCTACCTATAGTAACTGCTCCAATTGATCTCATAGTTCATTTATTAGTGACACTCCACCTTTTTAGGCTCACACCTCTATCTATGATCCGACAGGCTGGGTCCCCATGCTCAGACCACTCTCAATGGTTCCTGTTATGTTAACATCACAAACACTATATATGCCCACACATACAACAAAAGGTCAATATCATATATTGAAACCTTATACTTTATGCATAAACTAAAAAATACACAAGTCATATATCATATGGACCCATGCTCACTCAGGTGGTAGGGGAAGTTTTGGATCTCCCTAGTAGTTCATTCCCTTGTAAAGGTAGTATTCAATATGTATTGACAATTGATCCCAGTGAGCCAAGAAGCCAAAGAAAAACACATTTCCCACAACACTACAAACTCCCCATCTCAACAATTGGAACCACTAGCGTATCCTTGACTCTCGAGGAATTGCATCTCAAATACACACATAGGGATGAAGGGTGGGGATGTTCTCAAAGAATAAATCACATAAAAATGTACCAAATGCAAAATTTTCTCCTATAGTCATATGGAAAGAGGTCAATTATCGTCACATGGTTGTCAATATAATTTGAGCCCACCCATAGTAGTTCCCTTCTAATACTCTCTCTAAAAGCATCATCAATCCTCCATATATCCTATGAGCGAATCGAGTCCCTACAATATGCACCATTGATGCTACAATGGCTCGTGTATAAATTCATTCTAGATATGCTATATAGATAACATCATCCTTCACCCTACCATTTTGATTGCAATGTGCCTCCACAAAATCCTCTAGACTCCTCCCATGAGGAAGCATAGGCTATGTATCCCCAACTACTCCCATCATCGGTAGCCGGGTAAACAATTAGAGATTCTAGAGAGTCATCTCTATGGGCTTTCCCTACACCATAAGCACACATGCCTCTGGATCCATTAGGGGAATTTTGAGGTAAAAAATGGGCCTTAAAACAAAAAATGGTACTATCAAAATTAACTTTAAAAAACCAATAGGATTCAATATGATGATGTCAACTATAAGAGTAAATAGTTTTTGAGTGAAATGATGTAAACTACTATTTTAATCATAGTTTCTACTTATCTCCTTATAGGTTTACTCAAATTTCAAGTGTAGGCACTCGTTGGATGTAGAATTAAATTATGCATGCAATGAGTACCCAATCTACATACTTTTGATATATCCATATTGAGATAAATGTAAATACATGGAAAAATGTGTTTCTAGAAAATAAACACATTTTTTCATGTATTTCCAATTTATCTCACTCTGGTTCTATCAAAAGTATGTAGAGTGGGCACTCGTTGGATGCAAAATTTAATTCCACATCCAATGAGTGCCTACACTTGAAATTTGAGTAAACCTACAAAGATTTAAGTTGAAAATACGATTTAAAAAGTAGTTTTCTTCCTTTCCCTTTGAAAATTAATCTCTCATTTTATTATTTTAACTATTATTTTATTATTTTCCTTAGGAGGCCCATTTTAGACCTCGAATTTCCCTTAATACCAATACTCAACAATGCAAGAGATGATCCCTTCTCCCACTCTCATTAGTGGATTCTTAATGCAGTTGAACAACCTGTGGTGAGTTAATGCCCCTTGTATCACCTTTTGATGATAAAAATTCAGATATATTCAAACACCCACTCCCTCTACAACAATTTAAGGGATACCATACCTACAAAAAACCAAAATTTTCAATTATCTTCCACATATCTACCTATTGGCCAACCCTAGTGTGTATTTTGGCTAGTTTGTTGTGCTCTTAGTGTAGAAACTAGGCCAAATAATTCACTGAGCCAACACATATTTTCCCTCGGTCTTCTGCATTGGACCAATGCAACTTTTGTGGGGGGTTCTACACTCCAAAAAATGGAAACCCCACTAAATTTTCACTGGCCTCTGGAAAACTATCTAAGGTCCCCCTCAGGTAAATCCGAACATAATATACATTCCTAAATTAGTAAAACTGAAGAGGATGATCATACCACTTACCTGGAACTTGTAGAATCAAATTTCACTAGTTGGTTTGTTTGCAATGAGAAAACAAATATTTAGGGCCTCCCACAAGTATCCAAATTCAACATGCACAAATGACTTTCCCAAATTTAAGCATCATACATATTTCCTCATCATGTTTACAACCTTACAATCTGAACTCCCACATTATTGGTTGGTATAACATCTATTGAGTCATCACAAATCATAATCCCTCCACTATATCCATACTATGAAAATTATTCATTTTTATACCCCAATTCACCAACCCCCGAGGCGATTACTACGTATTCCCCTACCCATGATTGTTTCCATTTGTAGTTTTCACCTCCAACATTACATTTGTCTTTTTACTCACTAGGGAATTTATCACTTTGCACTCCCCCTATTTTTCCACCTAGTTTTCCTCTCAAAATTCCATTTGGATATTGTGTCCCTTGGTAGAATGGTTAGATTCTTTGGTGGGACCCTTGTCCCCTCATGGTGATATTTGAACCAAGTAGAGGATATTATAACTTGGGCCCATTATCCTCATTGGTGGGTTACCTCGAACCAAGTAGGAGAGTCCTCATTTCTCCTTGACTTGGTTGTTTCTCACATGCTCGACTTAGCTCATTATTGCATCATTGAGACTTGTACACTTGATGGTTCAATGGTCTTGTTGATTGTACCTAAGTTTTGGACATGTGTGAGTTGTATAAACTCTAAGGAGGGAGTTTACCTTCAATTAGCTTCCCATATGTTCTGACCGCAACATTTGTTTCGAGAGATACAACTCCAATTTCCATTCTTTGTATGATGGTCCTTTGCGGTTCCTCCTATCCTTTGGTGCTAGAGGAGTTTCCGCTATCGACACCATCATATTGATTTTATGGGTTAGTATTACTACATTGTGTACCAATTAAGTGAATTTTTAGGTAAAACATGGGCCTCGAAACAAAAAATATACAATCCAAATCAACTTTAAAAGAAACAATAAGATTCAATATGATGATGTCAACCATAAGGGTAAATAGTTTTGAAGGGAAAGGAAGAAAAACTACTTTTTTAATCGTATCTTCAACTTATCTCCTTATAGGTTTACTCAAATTTTAAGTGTAGGAACTTGTTGGATGTGGAATTAAATTTTGCATTCAACGAGTGCCCACTCTACATACTTTTGATAGAACCAGAGTGAGATAAATTGTAAATACATGAAAAAATGTGTTTCTTCATTATGGGTCTATCAAAAGTTTGCAGAGTGGGTCTCGTTGGATGCACAATTTAATTCCATATCCAAAAAGTGCATACACTTGAAGTTTGAGTAAACCTATAAGAATGTAAGTCAAAAATACGATTAAAAATAGTTTTCTTTCTTTCCCTTTGAAAATTCATGACTCTTGTTTTATTATATTAGCTATTATTTTATTATTTTTCTCAAGAGGCCCATTTTAGACCTCAAATTTCCCCTAATGTTGGTCCCATTTTCCTCATTGATGGGTCACCTCAAACAAATTTGAGACAATCCTAATTGCTATCATAATTGGTAGTATCTCACGTGCTCATCTCCAACTTATTCTCGCACCGTTGAGATTTGTACATGCTTTTCATTGATTCATCCTCAATTGCAATTTCTTGGATTTGATGGGCTATATCAATCAATTACTAGAGCCATTAGTTTGAGATTCCCTACTGATGACTCACTTCATATCTTGGGGCCCCTCCCTGTTCACATGGCTCCTCTAGTTGTTTCTTTCCCATGTTAAGGGGCATTAGTTCCTATGTATTCATATAACTTGTAGTCTTCACTATTATTCTATGTTTGTCCTAGCCTCTTGATTCCAGGATTGTACATAGGACTATTGATTTCACTGTATTATGATATGGAACCTTCTTGTTATGATCACATATTGTATTGTGACACCATTTTTTCTCATTGGATTAGTCCATTTTTACCATGGTCCTTCATTGTATTATTATTTGGAGATATCTCGATGATCATGGGTATGACCACATCATCCCTATTGAGATCTTGTACACACCTCATCTCTTTGGTTTGTTATTGAAAAATGGTTCTACTTCACCGTTTTGTGGGATGTCCTCTTTCCTTGAACACTCCACTCTTTTCTTTCTTTTTTAACCAAGGTTGGGATTGGAGCACAAGAAGGAAGCAAAGGACCCATTTTCCTTGAACAAGCTTCTTCATCAAGTGTTTTTTTAGTTTTCCATTCTATTAGGCTAATGATAAATTTCACATTATTTACTTCCTTATTCATGTTAAGTAGGATTTATTTTATGCATTTATCTTTTACTTCTTGCATGGACTAGGGTTTAATGTATGCAAATATATTTAGGGTTTTACTTCTAAGTACTTTAACCACTTGTATATTTCTTGATCCACAACCATCAAGTTAACAAGTTTTTGTTCACCCTTGTGAAAAATACCCACAAACAAAAGGAAAGGCTTAATAGCCTCCTAAGTCATCTAGGTTCTCTACAAAACAAACATGCCAACAAATTTAACAGGAGATGGTGTGATCAAGGGGGTTTAAAAAAGAAACTCCCTACCAAGACCACTTCTGAATCAAAGGTCCTATCTAATTTGATGTCCAAGGAGGACCTTCAAAGCCTCATTCCCATTATAAACTTTAATACTCCATTTGACACACAAGGCTTGTGCTTGTAGGCAGGTTTTGATAATACCCAAGCCACCAAATTCCTACGGGTGCAACCGAGTTCAAATCAATTCAATGAATTCCCTTACTCTTTTTTGACTTGGACAATAGACAATTTCTAAGAGCATTCTCCATATTTGAGTAGGCCCATTTACAAGGGACCTGTAATACCCCACATTTTGGATTTCAGTAACTAAACTACATTATGGATTATTTTGTTATTTCTTTGCTTATTATTTGTTGAACTCAACTAGATTGATAGAACTATTATTATGAAGACATGTGGACCTATCTATATGTAGAATTAATGTATGAGTTTTATTGTTGATGTTATTAAGGATGACAATTATATGATTTCTTTTAAACATGCAAATTTAAAATGGAAGTTTTGGTACATGGATACTATTTTGATTTATATTGTGAATGGATAATGGGTATGATGCACATAGTAAATAAACATACCTTTTTACATAAAATGCTAATTTGTAACATTTTTAATAGCATTAAAATGGTTATCTTGTTATGTGGTTTGGTAATTACAAGTTAATAGGCTATGAGATATCCAAGTAACTATAGCACTGAGGTAACACTAATATTGTGGACATCAAAATATTAATGGTATGCTATTAAGTAGTATTTTGTGATTTAATTATTAGTTCCAAACATTCCTATGATATGCATGAAAATGCAAGTTTTATAGGAATCACGGTTTCCTAGATTGGTTATTCGATGATGTATCTCTAACAACAACAACAAAAACGACATAGTATGGTTAATGATAGGGTGTTGACCCTATATTTATTAAGAGGGGTGGAGGTGTTTCCCATGGTGTGTCCTCCGAAACCTGGAGTCGTGGGATGGCCATGTCGATCCATGCTCCCTTAGATGTGTGATGGAAACTACTGATTGCTTGTTCAGAAAGTTAGGTTGATATAGTCGATGTTTTTTCCTTTGGGTTGTATCTTGATTTAGGTCGATATAGTTAATTATATAGCATATTGCTTCAGAGGAAATGATAGGGAGATGGAATATGTAAGTAGGTTAGGGAGGAAAGATGATTCAAATTCGGTTGAGAATTCTGCTTGGGGATTAGATGTGGCATTGTTATTCCATAACTAGTTTCTACCATGTTCAAAAGACTTTTCTAATTCACTTCCAATAATTTCAGTACAAATTATGAATGAATGTTGAATTGTTATGCTTTCAATCAATGGGAATTATTGATAACTGACTTGTTTCTTGATTATGCATGATTGATTGTGAGCATATAACAACAATGCATTAGAGGCATCCCTTGTTATGGAAGTCTGTTGATGGGATATGTGTGTGTTAGCTACACCTACATCCCTAGCGCATGTACATTATTATGGTTCATAAATACATTAGTTACTATAGTAAATTATTAAATAATTGATATTGAATTGGATGGAATTGGAAACTATAAAATATGAACATAAGATACACATTCATTAAGTTTGGTTGAATTGTGTGAAATAATAAACCATTATAAATGAAGTCGTTGTTACCTAACTCTAGAGTGAAAAGTCAAATTTATTAAATGTTATCATGTGCATAGTTGGATTTCATTAAATTGTAATTTTTTTTATCATTTTATTTCACCTCCCTAGGATAAGGTCTAACTACCCCTTCTCCTAAAGAGAGGGTCATGAGAGAAAGGGGAAGGATTAGGAAACGACGGTGGAGGAGTGATAAGAAGGGGAGATAAGAGAAGATAGGGGGTTAATAATTTTAGAGGAAAAACTATTCTGGAAACTATGAAGAAGACTTTGTTATTATATTAATTATTGCATTGAACTTTGGACTAGTTATTGAGGATGTTATACTAATTGTTGTTGTTGTTGGAGCTCGGGCATGGAGGGCTAGGAAACCAAAATATTTCCTGTTTGACTAGGAGGATTAAATTTAGTTTGGTAATTTTTCAATGTATTATTTAAGAGGACTACACTATGATTGGGCTATTTCAACTAGAAATAGAGGTATTTTTATTTATTTTAATCTATGAAATTATGTTATCAATTAGATGAATAAACTAATGTAAAGAAACTTATTAATTAATTGTTCAATGAAATTCAAATTAAATACTTCAAGATTACATTCCTAGCTACATGTTAATGGCTATAGGATTATTTGTTGTAGATTATTCTTGACAGTGAATAGAGTGTTTATTTTCTTTGGCCTAAATTATAGTTCAATGATAGATAAATTAGAGAAATGTATATTTTGAGGTAGTGATATTAAACAAATTTTAGATAGGAAAAATAAACAAAAAGTAGATAGTTAAATGGTAACTACTAGCACCCATTAAAGGGTTAGGACCCCATTGGGTGCTACATGACCCAATAAGAAGAATAGTACACATGAGTCACAACTAAATTTTTAGTGCATATTTTGAATTTTATCACTAGGGATATGGGTTTGGTAATTCATTTATCTATTTTCTTTTTTATCCTCTACACCACAACCTCCCAAAGGATTTGTCTAGAAGGTGAATGGAATGCCTAGAAATTTGAAACTTTGGAGTGACTAAATCCACCACTAATTTTGCAAATCCAACTAATTAAGTATAGGCCAATGTTTTTTTTATAACATTGTGTTTTAACCCACTAAATATTAAAATTTGAGGCCACAAAAAAGGTGTCCAAAAATTCCATGGTGTTCACTTACTAAGTTGTGTCATTGAGAATCACTAGGAAGGAATCATCAATGAGATGTCCATTAACCAACATCAACTTTAGGGAGAGGAATCCCTCAAATCATACCCAAGTCAAATTTAGAGCACAACAAATAATTGAGGGCTTCAATGATCGATAAGGTCGGATATAGGAAGAAACGTTTCCTTATGGACCAAAATAACTTAATTTTTTAGACTTACCTATGTTAATGAAGAGACGAGTGGAAGTGCCTGCAAAAAAGGTTTCAACAATGCAAATGAAAATGCAACCAAACACCAAGGCTTTGAGAATCACAAGAATTAAAGGCCATTCCACTTAGTGCTATGCTTTTTTGAAGTCTGTTTTAATAAATAACTTGTTGAGCTCAAAAGACTGAGCCCATTCCATGCCCTCCTAGACTATGATAATATTATCCAAAATATATCACTCTCAAATAAACCTTGTCTGTTTAGGGTGGATAATCTTGGAAAGAATATGTTTGATGCATATGGAAAGTGCCTTGTTTTGATCCTAAATTTGGCCCAATTGATTAAAAATCCTACAAAGAGTTGTAAGTCTCCACATAAAACATTATCATGACTTTGCCTAAAAATTATTTATGAAAATGAATACAAGATAGACAGGGGTCGGTCCCATTAGGAAGTGGTTTAACTTGTTTGGAAGCATATATATATGCCTTAAGACAAAAATGGCTTGGGCTATAATTTGATACACATATTCATTTGATAAAGTTTTTACCATGTATTGCATGATGATAAAGGCATGAGTTTTGATTTTAATTACAATACAAATTTATGCGATAAGGCACTAACCATGCATTGGGATCCATGCGAAAATAGACCCGAGGTGGTGATAACTTATGACTTATTTTTTTAGAGGAAAATTATACTAACGGTTATATAAGTGATGAAAAGTTGGTAATGCATGGCATTGAGTTATACAAGTTGGTGTTGCATGTCATAAAGGATGTTATTTTAAGTGAACTTTTTATATTGTGAACTTTTTAAGAGCTTGCATAGGAGGTTCATAATACAACGTAATATGGTTTAAGTTCATGGTATAAAAATATTATGTTGTATGGTTGGAACATTTGTGTTATGATGTATACATTGGAAAGCGTGTTGAAATGGCTCACTATCATATGTTGCAAGCTCATGAGAAAGGTGGTGTATCAACATAATAGATTTGGCACATGTTTGAAAGTTTCAAGGTCTGGTAATTGTTATACAACATTTATGTTGATACATAGATATGTACAAAACACATTTAGTATGAGATATTTTCATGCATGGCAAGATTTGGGATATGTTAGGGTATATAAATTGGTTGATGAGTGTTGTTTACTATTTCATAAGAATTCAAGAATTGGTAGTGGAGTTGGGAGGTTTCCTGGCTCTCATACTTATTTTTCGGTGTGGATTTCAATGAATACATGTAACTTTGCAACGGATTTAGAAAAAAATTTAAGGATTCGAGTTGGCGTGAGGTGATAATGCACAACCAAGATGAGTTTTTAGCATCTGAAGTTGAGGTATGTTAGTTGTATTTTATTATTGTAATTGTATATGATATTTATGGTATATTTTTGTTCATTATTGAATTTTTTGATGGATCTGAGCTTTTCATTCATCCTTTTTCTCCATATTATGCATTTTTTAGACTTTGTCACTGAGTATATTGAAAGAAAATTGAAAGAAAAGAAAATAGGGATTTCCCCATTTATTACATTCACTACTTGCAGTATGCTCTGTTTTCCTCATATCCAAGTTATGATCTCCAGTGCATTTCAATAAAAATTCATTCCTTTTACCCATTAAAGAAGAACATTTGCTATGTTCCTATCATACCTGTATATGCACAACACTGGCATATGTTTGGCATATATATATCTAAAATGGTATGTCGAGATGTCATCTTTATTAATGGGAAAACTATATATATATATATATATATATATATATATATAGTTTTCCCATTAATAAAGATGACATCTCGACATACCATTTTTCTTCATTTCTTATACCAATCACTCAATTTTAATAGAGAAAAAAAACATGCATGGCAAGGATACTCTATATAGGATTTTTTTCTTTAAATTTCGATTATGTATACAATGATACTCTATCTTGGTTATATTCATAAAAAAAAAGGCACAAACAAGGCTTGGCCCATTTGTGGCAGCTATACTAGCTATGATCATACCAATACTTCCATGTCATTCTATACCACTTCTCTTTCATACTTTGTCTTTCAAAAGAAGAAAATCATGTGCATAACAATAATATATCATGCATATATTTTAAGAATTTTATGCACTCTAAATGTGCATGTATTGAGCTCTGCCATGACTATGTTTTAAAGAAATTATTTTCAGCCGAAATGGACATGGGTATGCTATTAAATCCATCATTTCCCTTCCCCAACCCTGTGATCACTCCTTAACAAATGTTAGCAGCAGAAAGATTTATAATAAAGAAATAGAGCATGTTATTCCAACTTTGTCAAATAATAAAGTTATTTTGACAAAATAAAAGAAATGTCTGGTATAAACCAAGCCCATACTCTGTAAAGATTGCATGCAATTCATCACTTCATCTTCCCGAGTTTTATATTTCATAACCCTAGCCACCATTAAACTATATAAATGAACACTAAGTGAAGTAATATCCATTTATGTTTACATGCAATTAATAGTGTGTTATAAGTTTGGAATGTTTTTTGGAATGGAAAATTATTATATTTATGTGTGTTGCTAGATGATTTTCT
Organism: Picea mariana; assembly: GCA_032191745.1. NCBI lineage: Eukaryota > Viridiplantae > Streptophyta > Pinopsida > Pinales > Pinaceae > Picea > Picea mariana. Next base: position 64,070 of record JASDQU010107763.1, read on the forward strand.
TTAGCAGAGTTTCTCATGGATCCTGAAGAGGAAATGGAAGGAGACCTAATGTCATTTGGAAAGAAGGGAGAAATAAGATGATAACGTTTTCTGTACATTTTGATGCAAACTATGATGAGTTTAATCAACTAACACAGACACGACATCTTTTCCATGTCAATTTTCACATGCAGCTCTATGTGACTAATTTACACATCTAAAAATTGCTTCCTAGTGATCTAACAATAAAAACCTAGCTGTTATCATTGAAAATTTTTACACTGAAAGTTATTAACTGAAATTATATGTAGCGGAAACAATCGGATCAGAGATGAATCATCAATACACATGAGACACAAATTTCATTTTGGTAACCTTGTTAACTTCATAAATTCCGAGGGAAAAACCAACCCTCCCAATCAATACAAATATCAACAAATATAAGGACAACCTTGTCCTTTCAGCCAATACAAATATCACCAAAATATGAGGACAACCTTGTCCTCCACTAACCATACAAATCAGAAAACCAACCTCAACAATTTACTGGAAACTTCCTGTACACACAAATCTGCTGCATACCACCCATACAACCCGTTGACGTCACTTGTCAACCTGTACGAACTTGCTCCTTCCTAGAAAAATATGTATGCATTTCTCCTTAATGCAACCCATGCGCATACACGTTTTTCTCCATTGCAACCCATGTGTACACAACTGTGCCCACTGAAACCTGCATACATACACGACTATGCCCAACTGCAACCCACATATATACATGACCGTTCCCACCTGCAACCCGCGTATTTACGCGACCGTTCCCACCTGTAACCCACGTACATACGCGATTGTGCTCACCTGCAACCCATGTGTGTACGTGATTGTTCCTACCTACAACTCACGTACATATCCAAAAAAATCTTCTACGAACTATTGGATCATGTTTTCATTGATGCCAATGGTTTGATTGATTGATGTCAAGTGATTGATTGATGCCAAAGGATTTATTGATTGTTGATTGATGTAATGTAATATGCATTTTTCTTGATGAGAATGCATAGATGAATATGGATCAATGAGTTGTCATTGATATGATGAAGATGGATCAATGAGTTGTCATTGATACTTGATGAAGATGGATCGATGTGGTTTCATTGGTATATGATGCATTGTTGGAAAAATGTATAAATGACTCATTATTGATAAGGTGCACAAATGGATGAACTCCAAAGTGGTCCCCTTATGGTGAAAGCCCTCATGGGAAGACGCTTTGCGGATTGAGTTATGATAGAAGAATGGTTGGAGGACCCATGCTCTCATTATTTTCTTATCATGATTGATAAGGTGCACAAATGGATGAAATCCAAAGTGGTCCCCTTATGGTGAAAGCCTTCACGGGAAGATGCTTTGCAGATTGATTTATCCTAGAAGAATGGTTGGAGGAACCATGCTTGTATGTGGAATAATGAGATGAAGATAAATGAAATTGTTGGTGAAACTATCCTAGATGGATAGTGCTTGTCATGCCATTTCCGGTGGTATGTGGAATGTCACATAAATACTCATGGTTTGAGAGTTATGGCCTTACAAAGATGAAGGACCCCTACATGAAGGCCTGAAGCGCCCAAGGTCAAATAAGTCAAAGTGACCTAAAAGAAGAAATCAATATTTAAATGATAAAGTAAAGTGACAAAGTCAAGGTGGATTATTTAAATAATAAAGAGAAGTGACAAAATCAAGAAATGATAAAGTAAGGTGACAAAATCAAGAAGGAATATTTAAATGATAAAGTATTGGAGAACTTTCTATTTATGGAAAGTGGTTAACCCTAAAATAA
>JASDQU010107764.1:13311-26706 GCA_032191745.1 Picea mariana
TTTCCAAGCCACTACTGAACAACTCTTCTTAAAAACACCATTTTTGAAGGCACATGTGCCCTGCTCCACTACTGCACATGTGTATACGTTGGTTGTCCCACTACAGCCCACGTATACCTAAAAAAGCACGAAAAATGGAAAGTTGCAGACGAAACTCACAGTTTTGGGTAAGTTACCTAAATCGTTTGACCACCCATAGCCGATCACTCGACCAAATACCTAGCCCTTTCTAACCTATAAAATAAGGCGTAGGGGTCCCATTTTGAAGAGGAAAATAATAGTAAATAAAATCTACCCGATTTCGCATTCCCTTTGTCCCAACCTTTTGCAACTAGTGTTTAAAGAGAAGCATATACAAAAGTAGCTGGAGCACAATTGAAGAGGAGCCCAGGACCAGATTCAAGGAGCAGTGGCCGATCTCACTATTGTAAGGTTACTCTTGTGAGTTTAATAAAAGAAGTACTTTTCCCGTCTCGCCATATGAGATTGTTAATGTTTAATATTGATTATATTTTGATAGAATCTCTAACCCATTAATCCATAGATCACATGCATGTTTGGAGTTCTTTGTTTATCTATTTGTAAATGCAGGTTAGATTTGGGAGGAGACTTGCAGTCAAGGAGAAAATGAACATTAAAAGGATATACATCAAACACAAAAACTAAGGTACAATAACTTGATCTTTTTAACCTTGGATTTACTTGTGAATAATGGGGTTTATGATTGGGATGATGGTAAAACGTAGGAGACTTTAGGTCATTTTCTGCATCCATTATAGAACCCTTAATGGTAGCCCATAGGGGGATTTCCCACCCACAACAGAACTGGAGACCATACTGGGGATCTCTCTAGGGTTTTCTGGGGATACATTTTGGGTATTTTAGAATTGGTTTCATTACCATTTTTCTGATTTTTTGTGAGAGTCTAAGTTTGTGGGGATTTGGGTCTTCCATACTAGTATTCCCTGCATGATTTCTTGACTGTTAGATTTTATTTTTGGAAATTTACAGAGGTATACGTGTCCTGCAGAAGCCCTGCCCACGTATACACGTGCCCTACCTATAGAGAACCCACATATATCCATTGGGCTGCTGAAGTGTCAGTTGCATTCTTAAGTTCGGATTTTTTTTTTTTTTTTAAGAGAGGCAGTCATCCTCTTTCTCTGTCAGAAGTGGTCCTTCTCAGGGTTTTTTTGGATTTGATCATGATCTTTGTGTTGCATTACATAACATAGGAATAACCCCATATTATATTTTCTTTATCAAAGTTTCCTTGCATTTTTCTTTATCAAAGTATTTTTCTTGGTCTCTAGGGATTCTGGTTTTTCAATACCAACACTCCCTGCCTGTACTAGACTGTGTTTGTTTTAATTTTTTGAGAATTTACAGAGCTATACGCACCCTACAGTAGCTTTGCATGCATGCATATGTGCCTTGCCTTTGGACAGCCTACGTATATACGCTTGCTGCTATGGTGGCAGTCACATATCTGTGTCAGGGAGATCTTTTGACAAAGAGAGGCAATCATCCTCTTACCTGTCAGAAGCCAGTCTTTTCAGGGGTATTTTTGGTCTCTTTCCTAATCTCTGTGATCACGGTCTATAGCCTAGGATTGACCATAGCATAGTTTTCTTTTCATCAAAAATATTTCTTGAGTTTTCTATAATAGAGTCTTAGACAAATCTGTGAGTCTTTTTTTATCAGCCTTTTGATGTTTAGTCAAGTGACTCTATGCGATCCACAGTAGGGCCAAAAGTTATTTTTGGTTTCTATTTTGTCTTCACTTTATCTTTTTTCTTTCTTTAGAAGAAAGAAAAGGAATCCATTTTTCAATTCTCATATTTTAAAGCGTGTTGAAATTTTTCATTTCTTTATTTGATTGAGTAGTTGGTTGTTTTCATTAATAATCAAGGAAAAGTTTTTCTTTCATAAGTTCTTGGTTTTTTACTTAGGAAAATAAGTAGCTCGTAGTCGAGCAAAATCCTGTGTTGAGTTTTTTGTTCAAAGATCTTAGAAAGAATAGTTTGAAAAGTTGGTTAAAGAATATAGAAGTGCAAAATCTGAATTTGTCAAGAAGAAGTTATTTTGTTTCCATCTTGTTGTTTATCTTCTCTTTCGTCTCTCAAAACATTACTAGTTTCAATTTCATAACCTTTGACTTAAGACAAGCCACAAAAATTAACGATTAATTAAAATCAACTAAACTTTATGTTTTGTAGGGTCCATCAACTAGTCTAGGCTAGAGCCTTGATTTAGGTTGGAGAGGAAACTCTTCAAGGCTGCAAAACATACATAAGAGTTTGTGCTAGGGAGTGTTAAAAGTCTAGTATCATGAAAGTTATCCGGGAACGCCCTCTAACACAAGGGCTAAACACAAGGTCATGTGCGGAAAGGTAGCGGAGATAACCCCTCCAAAGCCGGACCAAGCATAGTGGGGAACGCATATAGAGGGCTTGTCTTCGGATTCTGTCGATAGCATTTTCCACAGACCTTCGTGGGTCTCGAATCCATTCAAGGTCCTCAATTATCTTCCAGAGAACTTACTTTCGATACCTTTGATGGGTTTCGGGCTTGATACCCTGCTCATTGTGGTCCACCAAATTATTGACTGTATCCACTCGGTGACTGTTCACACGCTGGAAACCTAGTTGCCTTTATTTTAGGGACTTACACAGGTGACTACGAGGGTAGACCATGATACCTAGGACAGACATCTAGCCACACTTTCCAGAGTATACCTGGAGGGTGCTTCCATATTCAAGTTTCACTTGCACTGGTAAGTTTCTCTAGTGTTGGTTGTTATAACTGTTCTTCAAACTAGTTAGTGATTGCTTGTCTTATCTCATAGGGAATTTTTCTAGTGTGTGTTGTTCTTGAACGAATAGAAATCCCTAGTGTGTCATTGATCTTCTCACACAATGGAGGATTAGGAGCTCCATCAATCACGAAGGATTCTTGGCTTGCCATCGGGTACACTAGAGCCACCCCCGCCACCGCTAAGGAGAAAAATAGAACAACAAGGGTATTTTGTGGTGACCAGGTCATAGGAAACTGTGCCCGACAAACCTTCGATAGAACTTTCGATTCCAGAGGAACAAACCATTTCTGACCTTAGAGTGGAAGCTCTTGGTCTGTCTGAAACTCTGACCACTAATTTTTCGGTGCCCATTATCGTATAGATTTATCCTTACGAGTGCCAAACAGTTTCACAAGCAACAATGGAAACAAATGCTTCCACTTCTTCTAGGAATTTTCCTATTCCCACTATGGTTGTCACCACAGGGAGTGTTCCACCTCCTAACCCACCGTCATCGGTCCGAGCCACCATGGTCTCGACTGCCTCTACCTCGAGCAATGTTCTGATCTCATCTTTGGTGGCGGCCACTGCTCCTTTCACATAGATTGTGATAGGCCCTTCATTCTCATATGGGATGCCTAGCTCAGGTACAAGCCCTGTACTTTCCTACTCCACTCTACAGACTTTAGGTCTAGGGGTAGGGAGCTCTAAATCTCTTCTACAAGGATCCATGGGGGGCACTTCAACTTCCTTTAAAACTTTCCCTTATAGAGGAGGTCATATACCTCCTTCATCCCCTTCGCTCGATGGTGCTCACCAGCATTCCACCGAACCAAACACACAACATAGTTCGTTTGGAGCAGGGAATCAAGGAATACCTTCTCATAGCATGCTAGTAGGTTCGAAGACATTCTCTTTGTTCGATGCATTTGGTAACAACGCTTTCTTGTCAGCTTCTTTCCTGACCGGGGGCAACCACAGTTACAGACAACCAAATCCTATGTAGGGTACTATTCCTACATAGGGGGAAAACCCAGGAATTCCTTCCACACAAGGACTTTGGAATTCTTGGTAGGGATCAGTTCCCTCGTCAGGAATGTCGATCAGGGGTAACCCCTGTCACAACCAATGGAACCCCGGATAAGGCGCAGGACCTATGCCCATGGGATCGGCATGGGGAAACCCTTCCCAAAGTCCTTCGAATGTAATGTACGCCCCACCGTCTACATCCTATTTTGGGAATCAGTCGATGATGTCTCCCCAAATGTAGAATCCGTACTCTGGTCATGGCCATGGATTTTACTAGAACCCTAGCCAACAACCCAACTTTTCCTGGCAATCTGGTGCCAGTCAAACTCCAGGCCCCTTTTTCCATGGTTATAACCAACAACCCAAACTATCATTCATGACAACCTTGCATTTGCTAGACTTGACAAGGTTGTTGAATGACACTATCTTTCATGATCCACGTTGGCCCCCTATGCCGACGAAGTTTCCTTCAGAAATACTAGAGTTCGAAGCCAAGCCTAATGAATATCCAGGAGATCATGTGACTACCTTTCACTTTTGGTGCTCATATAATTCATTAAAAGAAAACTCCGTACAGTTGCCTTTGTTTCAGCGCACTCTCATTGGGAGTGTTGCGAAATGGTACATTGAGCTCAACTACTCAAGATACTCTTCCTTTGATGAATTGGCAATGGATTTCTTAAACCATTTCCAATTACCTATGAGATACAACACCGACACAGAATTGTTGGCCAATTTTGAACAGACAAAAGAGAACCATATCTCTGATCACATCCGAGAATGGAGACACAAGAGTTTGACTAAAGTACCAATCCCACCAGCATTCCTTCTTGAGTGGTTCCTTAAGTCTTTGGTCCCATAGTTATCCAAAGATGTCACAACGTCGGGAGGGTTTCCAAAGAATATGCAATCATGAGAGCTCAACAACTAGAGCTGATTTACTCTCAGTATGGTTTACTGTATGAAATTTTTCTGGATGCGCCACGGTCCATACTTGATAAAAATAGACAGAGAGTTGGACCACATGCCGATGGTATTGTTGGTTCAACACAAACAAAGCTCGTTGATCAGCTGAAAAAACAATTGGAGCAATTTTCGATACAACACACAAAAGCCAACCCGACCACTGGTCTAGCTGCTCCCGCTACCCAAACATTGGATGTACATAGTGTGAAAATGACAAATCCAAAGACAACCCAACAACTTAATGGAAATAAAAAACAATGTAAGAAAGGTAAGGGGGATAGTAAACCCACTAATAATTCCGGTGGGGGCAACACCAAAAAAAGGAATTCGAAGTATCCGTGCAACCTGTGCGTGGAAGACCACCCGACTCACCAGTGCCCTCGACTTGTGGAGTCCCAAAATTTATTATCACAACAACAACCTTTTGTGTTAATGAACCCATTTCAACATGGAAAAAATCTAACTCAAGCCTCTACAAGCACGGAAGGGGTTAGTCAAGGACCCCCTCCATCTTTGAGTGAATCGATGTCCGTGAATGTATATATGATGAAAGGTGATGCCTATATATCGACTAGAGCACATGACTACAACAAGCCAAGAACCTCTGAGAAAGGTAAAGAAGATGAAATCCCATCTCTTCCTCTCTAGATCAAGAATACATTGGGTGAAACAATGACACACATCCCAAAAGGTGCGTTCAAGAAAGCTTCTCACAACCCAAATGCAAGGGCCGCCCGAAACTACTCTATGGTGGAATATTTTTCTCAAACCCCTTGTGGGATGTCTGCTTTGGAGGTCCTCTAGAGCTAGCCTTCCTAGAGGAAGGCTGTATTAGCCACCTTAGGATCCTCCGAGACTTGTAATCCGAGTACAATCATGCTTGATACGACCAACTTAAAATCTCTTCTCCCTTACCACATAGTGTTCCAGATAGTAGTGGCTTACACCACGAAAAACTTTTACTCGGAACATTTTTCGCATGGTGGTTGATGAGGGTGCCTCAACATGTGTAATGTATTTGACATGTTGGAAGGCCATTGGCCAACCCGCTTTGTCTCCATCACCTACTCTTCTTACCGCTTTCGACGGTCCTTCGTTCCGACCATATGGAATCATCCCCTCTTTCCCCATGCAATTAGGAGGGAAGAACATGTGTGTCGAGGTTGAAGTGGTCGATGCATCTCTTGACTACAATCTTTTGTTAGGAAGAAGTTGGACCTATTCCATGCAGGCAGTGGCCACTACAGTTTTCTGGGTCTTGCTGTTTCCACACGAAGGCTCAATCATGACCGTTGATCAATTGTCTTTCTCTCGTCCTGGCCCTTCATTGGGTGCATCCGCAGTCTCGATGATCGATAACCCTCAACCCAACATCGTCAATGTAGGGATTGGTTTATTCCCACCTTTGATTGGTACTTTTGATTACCCACCTCCTCAAGGCGATGTTAAGTTCATATCTGACCACCATAAGGTTGTGATTTTTCAGGTCTCATCGTTTCGTACAACCTTCAACGACTCGTGGATTCTTCCTTCCCCACTGGCCATGATGGAAGGGACAGGGCACCATGGTATGGCTATGCCCTTGTCTGTGGAATAATTTGCATACTCTATAGTCCAGCAAGATTCTGTCGACCCTAATCCGACTCCCACATAAGAGTTAGATATGATTCTAGAGCCTACTTGGGCTCAGGGTTCCCTCGCCAATACTGATTCTTTAGACTTAGTCTTTCCCTCAAAACAAGTGATTATTGAAGAAATGACTAGTCTGGACAAGCCCTGGGATGATCTCCATAACAGATCTCATTTCCTCCCAGAGTTATGAAGAATTGAAGCCGGGGAATTCACTTTGACTATGACTGGAGATAGGTCTTGTCCTATCAACCCCTTGGCTACGCATGTTGTTTATGTTGAGGGTAATATGAAAACCATTACTGAAACGATACCTATTGATATCTCCAGAACCCTTGGCATCATGGAGAATGTTTTTTCTGGAGCCGACTGTTCCCCCAAAGAGATTCGAATCTATAGGGATTTATTTAAGGAATTCTGCGATGATTTTTCCTGGTCTTATGAGGAAATGTAAGGAATTGCAAGGTTCGGAGTCCCGAGAGATATTATCACTGACCATGGTAGTCACTTTCAAAGCACAATGATGACCAAGTTAACATCAAATCTGGGGTTGAGGCAAGAACATTCGTCACCCTACTACCCACAAGCGAATGGTCAGGTGGAAGCTGTAAATAAAACTCTTAAAACCATTCTACAACGAACGATCAATTTTTCCAAGTCAAATTGGCATTTGATGTTATACTCAGCATTATGGGCCTACCAAATGTTTGTTAAGACTGCAACCAGTTTCTCATCTTTTCAAGTCGTTTACGGGCTGGAAGTAGTCTTTCCCATCGAGTGTCAAATCCCATATCTAAAGTTGGCAGTACAGTTATTTCCAGACACTTCACCACTTGAAGAGTGGTTATTATGCCTTGAACAACTCAATGAGCAGCATCATGATGCGACCTTGGCTAACGAGACTCACAAAAAAAGGTCAATTGTCAATACGATCAGTTCGTTGATCCTAGGATTTTCTCTGAAGGTGACCTTGTCCTAGTCTATGACCAAGATAAGGACTCCCTAGGAGAAGGCAAGTTTAAACCCATGTGGTTTGAACCATTCATCGTTAAAGAGGTTCTAAAGAAGGGCGCTTATCATCTGGTAGACTTTGAGGGAAATGCTTTGGTAGATCCTAGAAATAGGCTCTATCTCAAGAAGTATTACTCATAGGTAGGTCACCTAGGGTAACTTTTTTTAACATATGTATAGTTACTATACATTTGATTTTTGATTTTTTATCTTTTTGGTTTTGTGGATGTGTCATTATGATGTCATATTTTTCACTGTGGCAGATGTCAAGTGAATCAGAGGTGTTCATTGGGTTTGTGAATGGCACTAGCCGACACACTCGGAGGATTGCTTCCGCGTCTTGGGTAATTTACACGCCTCAAGGCTAGCTACTATCTTCAGGAGGTATCTGTCTAGGTAACACCACAAACAATGTTGTCGAATACAGTGCAGTTCTAGATTTGTTGTGTGATGCTTTGTCGCATGGTATTTCTCGCCTCCAAGTATATTTAGATTCTCAACTGGTTGTGTCTCAGTTAAATGGAGTTTACTGCATTTATGATCCTACTCTACACCAATGATTCCTTAGGGTACGTCTCTTAGAATGAATCTTTGATTACATTACATATATCCATGTTCCTAGGAGATTGAGTCAAGTTACAGACTCCCTAGCTAATCATATAATAGATTGGCATATTGCACACATGTAAAGAAAAATACACACATGCACATGTAAATGCATTTATAAAATAGATGTAGTCCATAAACACATAAAAATCCATATATAATATCAAAAATATCGGAGTACATGGGTGGGTGCAAGCACCTCAAAAATATGTCCAATAAAGAGTCACAGGGCTTATGCCTTCAAAATATACAACTAGTTCCCTCGACACGTGATTAGTCCAGTATAACTAAGGATGGGACTGTTGGCACTGTTATAATGATCAAAGACATTTTCCAAATGCCGAAAAAGTCAGGCCCACGTCCATGGTGCCCCCACTACATGAGGCTACATAGATGGTGACAGATCCTCAATCTCTGCCATGGGGACTGTGCGAGTGAGAAAGGTAACATTCCTCTCTACCCATGTCAAAACTCTCTTAGCCTCACCGGATGGAGGTCCCCCTGCTGCTGCTGATCTGGCAATTGCAGCTGGTGCAACCTCTCGTCAAGGATGTTGCCTATTCCTTGCAAAGTCCGCTGGACGCACCGATCCCACATCTGCACACAACAGATAAATATCTGTCAGATACTCTGGTATACAAAAAATGATATATATATATATATATATATATATATAAGAAAAACAACATAAAAATTAAAAAACTTTGAAAAACAAGCTTACCTAGCTCTCCTCGTACCACTCTAGGAGGCACGCCCATGTCAGGGTCCCTGGAAAAGTCGATTCTGGCGTACAGATAGTCCTCTGTCAACGGAATATGCCAAGACCACCAATCGAAAAACTTGTCGTCGAAGGCCTCAATAGTCCTCCCTCCCCCCTATTGTGGAAACAACACTTCCCATCTGTTTACTACTGGAAAAGAGGCTATGTGCCCTCGTAATGTCTCCCTCGGGCTAAGACTCAGTACTCTCTCGAAAAAGAAAGTACACAGAATAGTCCTAAACTTGAAGTTCCTGTGCCTCCGCATGTGACACTCTATAAGTTGCCTCTTCATGCATTCTAGTAAAGTAGTACTCCAGTCAAAAACTTGTGCATTTAAGAACTCAACTGCATAATTCATGTGCGCCTAGGAATCCTGATGCAAATCTGCAGATCCTGTAATCCGCCCAATAAGAAAAACTATCACTTTTAGTGATAGGTTTGAGATCTTGTTTATTGTCACTTGAGTGCCCATATTGTCTGTATTGGCTTCACAATGGAGTCCAATCAACTCTTCTATATTGTTTGGCCCCGAGGGAAAAGTGAGAAAATTGACTGGTTTCCCTCTCCTTGAGAGGCCAATTAGAAAGTATATATCCTCAGTGGTTGGAGTCAACAACTTTCCTTCAAGCATGAACACCTCTGCGTCAGGATGCCAATAATAAACCAAGGCATTCAGCGCCCTAGGTTGTGTCATCTGAAAGGAAACTGGAAGAAATTTAACAAACCACATCGTGCTAATGTGGCGGTAGAAGCAGGGTCCTCACCGACCAAAAAATCAATATCCTCATGCTCTCTCTCCCTCTAGTGAACATACATCCTGCAATTGACAAGTTCAGGAGGGATTAGCCCTTTGTATTTTTAAAATTTTCCTATGTTGGAATGTATACGTGGGTTTTAATGTAGATAGTCGCATATGCCCATGTGCAGTATTTTCTCTGCATGCGGGCATATGCTGGTTGTCCTAAGACAACTTGTGTATACATAGGGCCAACCATTTTGAAGGTCAGCGTCCCCCAAAAAAACAAAAAGAAATTCTTAAATAAAGAATTGAGATGAAAGGGGGGTTAGTATGTACTTACTTGGTCCAATTGGAAGTCTGTTCCATCCACTAAAGCTCACAGAATCAACTCTTTTGACAAAGGGGTTGTTTTGGCTCCACAGTCAATTTATCAATTAGCAATGGTGATAATGAGCTGCCAACTTTTATTTATAGACTTTTTGGCCCTTTTTTATCATTTTTTCTAAATTGAAAATCATTTAGTATGGTTCAGGAGTTTTTTGTGGATTGTTATGATCAGTGTTACTTTGGGTATTTGGAAACTTTTTGAGATTTAGGTCACTTTTAAAAGGTCCTGTGGTAAAAAGTCATTTTTCCAACTTGTCTCATTTAAGTTAGGATTCCACCTCCACTTTCTGCATCTTGTTGTATTTTCCACTTTGCCATAGGATCAATCCCACTGAGTTGCAACACAGAACCATGACTGCTTCTTTAGAAGTGTCGTAATTTGGTGGTAGAGATTACCTTAACATGGATTCCCTAGGTAGATCCTGGCTTCATTTTGGTATCCATGTCGTCACTAATGACTATAGGCTCGAGAGTGGTTTTTAGTTTTATCCCAATTACTAGTTTGAGCCTCATTTTCATGATGCATTATCACTCTTCACCTCACCCTCGGGACTCCCAAAGCACAACGAGTCTTCTTTTAAACCCTTTTGACCCTCTAAACATGAAAAGATTGTCGAGCGATCGTGTGGCCTTTCACGCTCGCTAAACTCAAATTTGAAGTCATGTCTATCCGGCGGTAGTTTACCCTTTTTTTGGTCCATATGGTCATCTGTACAAACAAATGTATACTCTAGGGGCCTCAGTTCTCTAGAAGAGTATTCTCGGATACAATTTTAATCCTTTTTCGGGCCTGAGGGACTAAATTTACAATAAAGAAACCCTCATGGAGTCCATATTTAATCTCTTTTCAGACTCCCTAAAATTGAAAAGATCGCCGAGTGACCTTATTATTTCACACTTGTTAAATGGTCCAGAAGAACATTCCTAACGGAATCCATAGTTAATCTTTTTTCAAACTCCTTAAAACTGAAAAAATTGTCGAGTGATCTTGTCTTTATCACATTCATTAAAATGGTTTTGAATAGACATCTGGTCCTTGCTAGTTTACCCCTTTTTTCGAACCGACTAGACTATCTTCGAAAAAGGTACCCCAATAGAGTATCCTTTTATGCTTTTTCAGACTCTCTAAATATGAAAAACCATTGATCTTACCATCTCTGGCCTCGTTAAAATTACATCGAAGGACGTTATCATTGTGTCTTGTTAAGCGTATTTGCATTCCTATGTCTTTAGCGTAATACTGACTCCATGTTTCTCTCAACTGAATCATTTGAAGCATGCCTCATAATGCAATCCGTGTAGCACTTTTCCTTTGTGTCTTGACAACTTGACCCCTGGAGAGATATTTCCGAGCATGTCTCCTTGTTCTGAACATCAATATGGTCCTTGCGCCTAGAAGTAATATGTTTGTGACACTTGTTCCTCCTTTGTAACATAGCATTCTTTTATTCTTTTTCCAAAATTATTGAAAAGCACAAAAATATCAAATATACCCCAAAAAGAGGAAGGGAAAAGTATTTTATTTTTATTGGAAGCACATCGATTCGCCCTTGGACAAAGCACATCCTTTTGTTTGTTCGTCAAGACCTAGGATTTAATATGACCTTAGGAAGTTGTTCTCGCTACATAGAGTTGTGTCCTCCTCCATTTGGCTATTCTACCAAACATTGGGAGAGTTTGTGTTTCCTCCTGCATCGTGAACTTTGTTGGGGTCCAGGTATGAACAATTTATTCACCCTTTTCCTACATTAATTTATCAATCTGGGTGCATATTCTTTCAAGGAAACACGCAAGGTATATGTAGGGGCAAGAGCACAATCTGTTCTGGCCAAGGGTTCACAATTAAGATTCAAAACATTGTTGTGAACTAGATTAATTACAACTTTCGAAAAGCAATTATAAGAATTAAAACACTGTAACAACAAGCATAAAATGATAAATAATACACACAGAAAGATGAAACACCTAATCAGAAGAGTGGGCCCAGCTCTTTGATCAGGGCTATGTTAGTCACAGTGAAGATTAAGACAACAAAATAGATGATGCTCTATAAATCTTAAAAGGGTTATTACAATATCAATGGGGGCATCCCCAGTTACAGGAATAAACTGTCTTTTATACAAGGAGAGGGAGAACAACCTCTTTTCCCAAAACATGGTAACCGTATCCCCAAAAATATACATTAGTTGGAATGGCACCAGTACCAGATAGAGAAGATCAGTGAGATGCCCAAGATGGTTCAGGGATCTGCGACTCCAACTACGCGGCCTCCTTATGGCTTGGTTGTTGCTGTGAATAACAGATCTGCTGCAGGATGAAGCCTTGGTTTCCATTCTCCAAAAGCTGTGGTCAAACATTCATTTTAGTGCTGCGAATAGGCAAAACTCTACGACTTTATTTCATTAATAAAATATTCCAATAGACAAGGTAGGGGTATTTACCTTACAGGTTTAACATAGTAAACATAGGTAAATAAGTGCAAAAAGGTCAAAACGGGTAATGGAAATGCAACAGAAAGATAACCCGATTTGGTGCCCAACATCTCCCCCCAACTAGCCTTCTGCATGCCCTCATGTAGTTCCCCACCTCCGCAGGTCTGGATTTCGCTGATTGTTGGCTTCCTGAAAATGGGCGAGATCATATTCTTCAGCCATCTCTATCCCTGGAACTTTAAAACCGTCTGAAAGGAGGACTTCTTCCCACAAATCTTCTGAGACGATATACGCTAGAGTGTAATTTTCTACTGGAAACCAAATAGTGGTAAACTGAAAATGGAGTCACATCCATCGGACCCCACATGTTTGGACACATGCCACATATCTGGGCACTCTGGGGAGCACTCATGCAAAATTTGGCGCTCCAAAAGGTTCCCTGTTCCAGACAGCTGTAGGTGCCATCATCCACCTTTTCTGACAGTAATCAAGGGCCTCTTCATGAAATGTGACTATTTTCTTAACACAAAGATCAAGGCACCAATTTTGTGTCCTCATCATTCTGTCTCTATTCGCCTCAATTCCCAAAAAGGTGTTGTGTTTAGTGAACATGGTGACTGGCCTCTCAGGTTTTCCTCTTACTATAAACGACTTTGTAACTTGATTAGATTCAAATGTGTTAAAAGCCTTCTGCCAGCTGATTTGGTTGAAAGTGTAAGAGGTGAGGGCCCTTAAGTGAATGTCTCCCACATATGGGACCAGATTGAATTCTTTGTCCAGGTGCAACAGATACCCATGAAGGTAAAATTCACACATCAAATGTTAAGTTGGCACGTCGTGGTGCCTCATTATTCAGAGGAATTGTACACCATTTTCTATTTTATAACTAATCTCATTTTTTATGCTCTCCATGAAGAATAAAAGAAAACGTTCATGTAAGAATAAAGAATAACAAGAAGCAGGGGGGAGACATGCCATCACCTCTTGCGCCAAATTAAACATCTGCTCCTTATCAATTTTCAGCTCTGCCACTTGCTGT
>JASDQU010107764.1:32555-60515 GCA_032191745.1 Picea mariana
TACTACTGGAAAAGAGGCTATGTGCCCTCGTAATGTCTCCCTTGGGCTAAGATTCAGTACTCTCTCGAAAAAGAAAGCACACAGAATATTCCTAAACCTGAAGTTCCTGTGCCTCCACATGTGACACTCTATAAGTTGCCTCTTCATGCATTCTAGTAAAGTGGTACTCCAGTCAAAAACTTGTGCATTTAAGAACTCAACTGCACAATTCATGTGCGCCTAGGAATCCTGATGAAAATCTGCAGATCCTGTAATCCGCCCAATAAGAAAAACTATCACTTTTAGTGATAGGTTTGAGATCTTGTTTATTGTCACTTGAGTGCCCATATTGTCTGTACTGGCTTCACAATGGAGTCCAATCAACTCTTCTATATTTTGTGGCCCCGAGGGAAAAGTGAGAAAATTTACTGGTTCCCCTTTCCTTGAGAGGCCAATTAGAAAGTATATATCCTCAGTGGTTGGAGTCAATGACTGTCCTTCAAGCATGAACACCTCTGCGTCAGGATGCCAATAATAAACCAAGGCATTCAACACCCTAGGTTGTGTCAGCTGAAAGGAAACTCGAAGAACTTTAACAAACCACATCGTGCTAATGTGGCGGTAGAATCAGGGTCCTCACCGACCAAAAAATCAATATCCTCATGCTCTCTCTCCCTCCAGTGAACATACATCCTGCAATTGACAAGTTCAGGAGGGATTAGCCCTTTGCATTTTTAAATTTTTCCTATGTTGGAGGGTATACGCGGGTTGTAATGTAGATATTCGCGTATGCCCATGTGCAGTATTTTCTCTGCATGCAAGCATATGCTGGCTATCCTAAGACAACTTGTGTATACATAGGGCCAACCATTTTGAAGGTCAGCATCCCCCCAAAAAACAAAAAGAAATTCTTAAATAAAGAATTGAGATGAAAGGGGGGTTAGTATGTACTTACTTGGTCCAATTGGAAGTCTGTTCCATCCATTAAAACTCATAGAATCAACTCTTTTGACAAAGGGGTTGTTTTGGCTCCACAGTCAATTTATCAATTAGCAATGGTGATAATGAGCTGCCAACTTTTATTTATAGACTTTTTGGCCCTTTTTTGTCATTTTTTCTAAATTGAAAATCATTTAGTATGGTTCAAGAGTTTTTTTGTGGATTGTTATGATCAGTGTTACTTTGGGTATTTGGAAACTTTTTGAGATTTAGGTCACTTTTAAAAGGTCCTGTGGTAAAAAGTCATTTTTCCAACTTGTCTCATTTAAGTTAGGATTCCACCTCCACTTTCAGCATCTTTTTGTATTTTCCACTTTGCCATAGGATCAATCCCACCGAGTTGCAACACGGAACCATGACTGCTTCTTTAGAAGTGTCGTAATTTGGTGGTAGAGATTACCTTAACATGGATTCCCTAGGTAGATCCTGGTTTCATTTTGGTATCCATGTCGTCACTGATGACTATAGGCTCGAGAGTGGTTTTTAGTTTTATCCTGATTACTAGTTTGAGCCTCATTTTCATGATGCATTATCACTCTTGACCTCACCCTCGGGACTCCCAAAACACAACGAGTCTTCTTTTAAACACTTTTCAGACCCTCTAAACATGAAAACATTGTCGAGCGATCGTGTGGCCTTTCACGCTCGCTAAACTCAAATTTGAAGTCATGTCTATCCAGCGGTAGTTTACCCTTTTTTTGGTCCAGATGGTCATCTATACAAACAAAGGTATACTCTAGGGGCCTCGGTTCTCTAGAAGAGTATTCTCGGGTACAATTTTAATCCTTTTTCAGGCCCGAGGGACTAAATTTACAAAAAAGAAACCCCCATGGAGTCCATATTTAATCTCTTTTCAGACTCCCTAAAATTGAAAAGATCGCCGAGTGACCTTATTATTTCACACTTGTTAAATGGTCCAGAAGAACATTCCTAACGGAATCCATAGTTAATCTTTTTTCAAACTCCTTAAAACTGAAAAAATTGTCGAGTGATCTTGTATTTATCACATTCATTAAAATGGTTTTGAATAGACATCTGGTCCGTGCTAGTTTACTCCTATTTTCGAACCGACTAGACTATCTTCGAAAAAGGTACCCAATAGAGTATCCTTTTATGCTTTTTCAGACTCTCTAAATATGAAAAACCATTGATCTTACCATCTCTGGCCTCATTAAAATTACATCGAAGGACGTTATCATTGTGTCTTGTTAAGCATATTTGCATTCCTATGTCTTTAGCGTAATACTGACTCCATGTTTCTCTCAACTGAATCATTTGAAGCATGCCTTATAATGCAATCCGTGTAGCACTTTTCCTTTGTGTCTTGACAACTTGACCCCTGGAGGGATTTTTTCGAGCATGTCTCCTTATTCTGAACATCAATCTGGTCCTTGCGCCTAGAAGTAGTATGTTTGTGACACTTGTTCCTCCTTTGTAACGTAGCATTCTTTTATTTTTTTTCCAAAATTATTGAAAAACACAAAAATATCAAATATACCCCAAAAAGAGGAAGGGAAAAGTATTTTATTTTTATTGGCAGCACATCGATTTGCCCTTGGACAAAGCACATCCTTTCGTTTGTTCATCAAGACCAGGGATTTAATATGACCTTAGGAAGTTGTTCTCGCTACATAGAGTTGTGTCCTCCTCCATTTGGTTATTCTACCAAACATTGGGAGAGTTTGTGTTTCCTCCTGCATCGTGAACTTTGTTGGGGTCTAGGTATGAACGATTTATTCACCCTTTTACTACATTAATTTATCAATCTGTGTGCATATTCTTTCAAGGAAACACGCAAGGTATATGCAGGGGCAAGAGCACAATCTGTTCTGGCCAAGGGTTCATGATTAAGATTCAAAACATTGTTGTGAACTAGATTAATTACAACTTTCGAAAAGCAATTATAAGAATTAAAAAACTGTAACAACAAGCATAAATTGATAAATAATACACACAGAAAGATGAAACACCTGATCAAAAGAGTGGGCCCAGCTCTCTGATCAGGGCTACGTTAGTCACAGCGAAGATTAAGACAACAAAATAGATGATGCTCTATAAATCTGAAAAGGGTTATTACAATATCAATGGGGGCATCCCCAGTTACAAGAATAAATTGTCTTTTATACATGGAGAGGGAGAACAACCTCTTTTCCCAAAACATGGTAACCGTATCCCCAAAAATATACATTAGTTGGAATGGCACCAGTACCAAATAGACAAGATCAGTGAGATGCCCAAGATGGTTTAGGGATATGCGACTCCAACTATGCGGCCTCCTTATGGCTTGGTTGTTCCTGTGAATAACAGATCTGTTGCGGGATGAAGCCTTGGTTTCCATTCTCCAAAAGCTATGGTCAAACATTCATTTTAGTGCTACGAATAGGCAAAAATATGTGACTTTATTTCATTAATAAAATATTCCAATAGACAAGGTAGGGGTATTTACCTTACAGGTTTAACATAGTAAACATAGGTAAATAAGTGCAAAAATCTCAAAAAGGGTAATGGAAATGCAACAGAAAGATAACCCGATTTGGTGCCCAACATCTCCCCCCAACTAGCCTTCTGCATGCCCTCATGTAGTTCCCCACCTCCGCAGGTCTATATTTCGCTGATTGTTGGCTTCCTGAAAATGGGCAAGATCATATTCTTCAGCCATCTCTATCCCTGGAACTTTAAAACCGTCTGAAAGGAGGACTTCTTCCCACAAATCTTCTGAGACGATATACGCTAGAGTGTAATTTTCTACTGGAAACCAAATAGTGGGAAACTGAAACTGGAGTCCCATCCATCAGACCCCACATGTTTGGACACATGCCACATATCTGGGCACTCTGGGGAGCACTCATGCAAAATTTGGCGCTCCAAAAGGTTCCCTATTCCAGACAGCTGTAGGTGCCATCATCCACCTTTTTTGACAGCAATCAAGGGCCTCTTCATGAAATGTGACTATTTTCTTAACACAAAGATCAAGGCACCAATTTTGTGTCCTCACTATTCTATCTCTATTCGCCTTAATTCCCAAAAAGGTGTTGTGTTTAGTGAACATGGTGACTGACCTCTCAAGTTCTCCTCTTACTATAAATGACTTTGTAACCTAATTAGATTCAAATGTGTTAAAAGCCTTTTGCCAGCTGATCTGGTTGAAAGTGTAAGAGGTGAGGGCCCTTAAGTGAATGTCTCCCACATATGGGACTGGATTGAATTCTCTGTCCAGGTGCAACAGATACCCATGCAGGTAAAATTCACACATCAAATGTTGAGTTGGCACGTCGTGGTGCCTCATTATTCGGAGGAATTGTACACCATTTTCTATTTTATAACTAATCTCATTTTTTATGCTCTCCATGCAAAATAAAAGAAAACGTTCATGTAAGAATAAAGAATAACAAGAAGCAGGGGGGAGACATGCCATCACCTCTTGCACCAAATTAAACATCTGCTCCTTATCAGTTTTCAGCTCTGCCCTTTCTTTTCCAGCTGCTCCATCTTGAGCTGCTGCTTCGCATGCCTTAATCTCATGATGTCTATACGCTCCACATATTCAAAAATAGTTATGGAGACTCGTTCGTGAGTTCTTATGACCTTGTTTTGATACTGAGCTATAGTAGATTTCCAAATCTGCACTTCGACCATTAAGGCATGCTCACGGTCTTCAAACAATTGTTCAACCGGGTCTGTTTGAGTAGCAGTAGAGGTTATGGCAACCTGGTCCATCTGAGTCTCTATTTCTACTCCTATGGCCTTGGACTTTCTAGCTTGCTTCTTGTATTTCTTCACCTGCTTATACATTTTGTGTACCTATTTTCTTAGTTTCCTGACCTCCATCTTAAGCCGCATTGTCTCTTTAAACTGTAGCTGATGTTTTTGTTTGACTGGGAGTCTTATGACCTTCTCGCCCAACTCTTCCATTGGCTCATTCGTTGGGACCACTTCACTTGGTCCCTCCTCTTCCCCTACAGTGATTTCCTCTTGTTGCGTGCTCACCGCAACCACTGGTGCCCTTGCGAGATGCTCTCCTGCTAGTGTGTTTGTTTGGGTATCATCCACCCCACACGGTTGTGGCTTTTGTGATAGAATTGGAGGAATGAAAAAATCTTCTTCTGTGCACCGAAGGGAATGAGTTCGCCTTGCTCCTCTTGGAATAAAGGAGAAAAAGGAGAACTGGAAGGGATCTTCAATGTTTGGTCCCAAGGTCGACGTTGGTTCCTATGGGTCAGTGCCAACTTCATGCCCTAGTTCTCCCAACACTTCTTCCATGGGATCTATGGTCAGGGTGGTCACGACCTCTTCTTCCTTTGGGTTATCCTCCTCCATCGACTCCATGGTGATAGGGGGTCATTGTGGGGTACCCTCAGTCACAATATCGACCAATTCACTCGCTCTTGTCTGTTGTGACCCCACTTCTGTGGTTATCATGCTATCAAATTGCTCTGCTAGTTCCACAGACGAGGCTGGTTCTTGTGGGACAGCCTCGACTGTGGTACTAGTGGGCCTTTTTGTGTCAACTTCTGCATCTTCCATTGGTTCCATGGTTTCAGCTTTCTCTTGGGGAGCAACCTCTTCTTCAAATTCTTCATCTTCCATCTCCATCTCTTCCGATTCCTCCTGGTCAACATAATCATCTTCTCCTACATTTTCCTCCTTCATGGCTTCTGGTTCATCTTCCCTAGCATTTTTTTCCTCCGTGGCTTCTAGTTCATCTTCCCTAGCAGCCACAGCGGCTGATACCTCTTCCTCTATGGAATCCTGAAACAATTCCCACGGGATCGAGATTCATCTGATGGCATTCATTACTAACAACTGAACCAACCCATGGTGGGTGATGACTGCCAATACCTATCACAACTCCTGAACTGAATGTGCCATTAGGTGAAGGCTTCTCAATAAGAAATAAGGCACATTCAGTGAGAAAGCCTCTGCTTGGGGAAATTGCAAGTGAGTTAGTATTCGGAGATGGTATTTGAATATGGTGGAGTATCTGCCTTCGCAAGTCATATATCTCATGATGAACTCTACTACTTTTTCCCATCGATGTGGCAGCGAGTTTCAGTCGTATCCTCGACCCTTCTGCACAATGCTTTCTCTGGCCTGTAAAAGGCTTCAGGAAACTCCAGAAGGACAGACCTTCTTGAAAACCATCACTTTCCATTTTGAGGGAGTCAACTGACTTCTGCGATGGCTTCCTCTATCACAGGGATTTCAATTCTGTGGACCTGAGAGCTTCCTTCTCTCAAGTTGAGTGAAAATTATGCCGCAATTTCTTTGTTCGACCCTTTCAAACTATCAAAGTAAACATTCCAACCCATGTTCTCAAAGACCTACCATACCTCTTGATTTTTCCAAACTCTAGTTGTATCTTCAGGCTCATGCCGCAAAGATCGCCCACCCATTGCTGTAGAGATGGAGTCATCATGACGAATGCAGTTAGTTGGTAGGGGAAAATGACAGGGCTCCAAACCATTGGCAACTGAAATAACGTCATGTTTCTTTTGGGGACAATGGATGAAACAGTGTTGGTATGTTTAATGCCTAATTGAAAATGATGACAAATTTTGGTGGTACTATCAGAAATTTAATGCAACGTGCTAGGGAGGTGACGGATTATGACTCTGCGCGTACGAATACACATTCCAACATATCAAAGTTATGATTGCGAAGTACCAAAATCATTGGATTCTGTTTGGTGGGGATCATGTGTCATGAATTCTTTTCATGGTATGCCATCGTTTATTATGAAGGTTCCCCACCCAACTTAATTACGGCCATCCACAAAACATTTTGATGTCTTTTTTGGAATATTTTAATTAAACCCATAAAAGTCGGCAGAGACGTACCTGGGGACCTACCTTATGGTGGAGTAACAACAAAATGTCTGACAGAGTAATGGTAACAAGGTGTAATAGTAGTAAGGAGTAACAGAAATAGTGAGTAGTCAACAACGATGGAGTAATGATGATGGTGGAGTAGCGATGGTTACGGAGTAATGCCACTAGTAGAGTAACAACACCAACAGAGAATCAGCAGTTGCAGAGTAACGACATAGACCGAGTAACGACAGTTGCGGAGTAACAACACCGGTGGAGTAACGACAATTGTGGAGTAACAACACCGGCAGAGAATCCACAGTTGCATAGTAACAACATCGACGAAGTAATGGCAATTGCGGAGTAACAGCACCGGCAGAGTAACGACAGTTGTGGAGTAACAACATCTAGTGGAGTAACAACACTAGTGGAGTAACAACACTTAGTGGATTAACAACACATACCAGTGGAGTAACAACACTTAGTGGATTAACAACACACACCAGTGGAGTAACAACACCGAGTGTTACATTTCTCTTGGCCATATTCCTTTGTTATTCCTGCAAAATACAAACAAGTAAGAAATAACAATATATATATATATATATATTTAAGGCAGAGTGAGAGTGTCCTTCATTCCAACAACCATTAAATCAGATGAGTCAGAAAGGTGTTTGACAAAGGCATTTCTAGAGGCTGGACAGTGGTATAGTTTTAGACAGTGTCCGTTTACTAAGAACGAGGTATGATTCTCATCTATTGTAATTAATATAACCATTCCATTGTCGAACACTACATCGACTTGATATGGCCCCATCCAGTGAGTGCAAAGCTTTCCTTTGAAATCCTTAAATTGGGAATCGTAAAGTAATGCCCAATCTCCCACATGAAACACCTTACTTTTGATAAATTTATCATGCCATTTCATTCTCTGCCGTTGAACAGCAGTGGTATTCTAGACATCTACTGACCAAATATCGTCCAACTCATTCAGTTGTTCCAGTCGGTGTTTATGTGCTTCTGATAGGTCTAGGCCTACTTCTAGAGCTGTTCTGGGTGTATTGATTTCAAATTCCACCAGAAACAAGGGGAATTTCCCATAGACTAATTCAAATAGAGAAAACTGAGTTGTGTTCCACCATGTTGTTCTATATGCCCATAAAGATTCTGGAATTTTTTGTGCCCAGTCCCGACGATGACTTGCTATTGTCTTTGTCAAGATATTTTCCAATACCTTGTTTGTGCTTTCTACTTGCCCATTCGCCTGGGGGTGATAGGGGGTTGTCACTCTATGTTTGACCCCATATTTCTGCATCAACTTTCCTATCATGTTATGTGTGAACTGTGATCCTCCATCGGACACAATTTCCCTTGGAGTACCGTATCAGGCAAAGATTTCTTCAAAAAGAAAGTCTACTACTACTTGTTCTATTGCTCTTGTGACCGCTCTGGCTTCCATCCATTTGGTTACATAATCAGTGCAGACTAGGATGTAAGCTTTATGATGAGAAGGTGGGTTGAAGGGTCCAACAAAATCAATGGCCCATTTCTCAAATAGTTCAAGGACTATCTGGGGTTGTAGAGGCATTTCATCTGCTTTCCCAGGTTGTCCCATCCATTGGCAGCTATCACACCTTTGAACATAATATTGGGCATCATGAAAGATGGAGGGCCAGTAATATCCCATTTGCAGCACTTTACCTATTCTTTTATCTGCAAAATGTCCTCCACAGGGTCCATCATGTGCATCCTTCAGTATCTCATAGATATTATCTTCTGCCACACAACACCGAATCTGTTGGTCAACCCCTATATGAAAGAGATATCCTTCCATCCATGAATATCGGGTAATCTGGTGAATAATCTTCCTTTTCTCCATATAGAAAAAATGATGAAGAACCTTCCCTGAAGCAAGATAATTAGCAATATATGAATACCACAGAGTGTTAGCAGATACTGCAAAAAGATGTTCATCTCGAAAATTATCTTCAATTCATGTATTCTTACCCTCAATTGTTTCCTGAGTCTCATAGCTTAGGATAGATTCTAGGAATTGTTGATTTGTTTCAGAAATGGAGCAAGGATCATCCATAAAAGAGGTGATTACATCATCTTCTTATTCTATTTTCAACTGAAGGGCTTGTCCAATAGTGAGAACTGGCCTCAATTCCTCATTTTCTGTTTCAGGCTCTTTCCTAGATAAAATTTTCTTGCTTCCTGCTAGTTTTATGGATGGGTTTGGTTCTGCAGGTGGGTATAACACTAAGTTCTTAATGTTGTTCCCATTGGAAATAATCATGTGCCCTGATCGGCACCCAATGTAAGCATCTGCAGTAGCTAGCCATGGTCTACCCAAAATCAAAGGATGATCGCCCATCAAAGATTGCGTCTGTAAGACCAGGAAATCTATGGGATAGTGCCATGAATCCATTGAAATTGTTACATCTTCCAACTTTCCTATAGGTTTGACTGTGGATCCATTTTCCAATTCCAATATTGTAGGTGTATGTTTCAAGTTACGAAGACCTAATGCATGCATGGTTTCAGTTGTGATAATGTTGATGGCAGCACCCAGGTCTACCAACACATTCAGAATCTGTACCCCATTAATTTGTACTGTCAGAATTGGGTTCCCCAGATCTCCATACTTTTCAAGCATTGACTTTCCCATCATGAAATCTGATAATTTTCCCATAACATGAATGGTAAGGGGGTCTTTGGATTTCTTTGCAGGTTTCTTTGAACAATATTCCTTAAGAGTCTTTTCATATATTGACACATCCTTCATAGCTTGTAACAAGGGAATTTTAACAAATAAGTTCTGCAATTCTCCTAATAAATCAAATTCAACTTGAGGGCTTGATTTACTCAAAGTTAGTCTCTCTGGGTAAGGTGGTTCAGATTGATTCTATTTTACAGGAGGTGCCTGGTTTCTATCAGTTTGTTTTGGCTCTTTATTAATTGGTTTTGATTCCTTACCTTCACTATTGAGTTGTTCAATGGTAACTGGAGGAGGTTGAACATTAACTGTCTACCCTGATCATAGATTCATCTCATACGACTCTGTAGTGGAAATGCTATATGAAGGTAGGTTAAGAATGTCAGTTTGATGAGCTTCCTTGCTATTAGGATTCGGATCAGGTTGGATTGGGAGCTGAGGAAGGGAAGGTTGATTACCCGGAGGCACATTAGAGGGAAGTTTGAGTTGTTGTTGTGGCATCGGTTGAGGAAAATTCCCAGGAGGGTATCCTTGCCAAGTTGGACTCCATGGGGAGCTCGAACTGGCTTGAGGGTTCCACTACTACCATGGTGGAAACTGGTATTGTGGCCAAATGGGAGGATAGGGCATGGACTGAGGACTCATATGATAATTATTGAGATACTGAGATGTATCTGAGTACATACCTTGATTTCCCATTAGTGGTCAAGGTTGCCATGGATTTCTAGACCCCATGAGGTACAGTTGCTCCATGTCTTTCCCCATCCCTTGAAATACTGCTTTTAGGCCTAGTAGGGAGGGGCATGATCTTGTTGCATGATTTAGCTCATAGATTGCAAATTCCTCTATGGAGTTTAACGGACATTCCCTCTCTAGATGCTTCTTTCTACACGCTGGGCAGAATATAGCCATAGTCCTGTCCAATTCCAGTTGCTTCTGTTTTACTTGCAGCGTATCCATCTATGACGACAGGGTGCTGAGGATATCCATCCTCAGATTGTCTAGCAGGTTTCTGATTTCTACTTTCGTAACACCTTTGCCAGACCCTTTTGCTGAGAGAATTCCTTGTTTGTTTCTTGCAAGCCCCCTTGAGCACTGAATACATAATTCAAAGATACCTTCAAATATTTCTTTAGAGATGTCTCCCTTTCCCACAATGTTCAATAGTTCCATTGAGTCCTCACGGAAAGATTGGAGGAGGATAATTTTTAGAATTTCCTTATCCAGGTCAGAGTGACCCAACCTCTATAAGGTGTACTTGAATCATTCCAGACAATCTTCCAAACTCTCGTCTTCCTTTTGTGCGAACATGAAAAGTTCCTCCTTAATGTTCTGGGATTTACAGTAGTCCTAGTATTTTTCCAAAAAAGTTGTCTGCATATCATCCCATGTGGAAATAGAGCTTCGTCCAAGGCCCATAAACCATCGCAGAGCCATTCTTTTTAATGTAGAAGGAAAATATTTTAACTTTTGGGCCTCTGTCGTGTAGTCATACCCTCGGCACACTATGTCAAACTCGAATAGAAATGTGTCGGGATCTTCTTAAACAAGCCCATGAAATTTTGGTAAGGCTACTAATGGAATAGGCTTTGTGGGCACACCAGCTCCCAGATCTCCAATTGGAAACTCGATAGTGGAGGTTGTGGGAGCCATAAATATCTTCCAATAACTGCTGGGTATTTCACCAGGATCTATAGGAGATGGATGAGGCTTCCTTACCCCTTGTATCCGAGTTGCTTCACTTTCGTGGTCCCTTGGTGATGCAAATACTCCTTCGATCCCTTCTCCCGTGTCCTAATGACTTGATCCCTCGACTACAACCTCCTCTCTCTTACTGGAGTGGTCTGACTCTGTCGAGGTTCTACTTGCAACCTCTTCCCCCTCTGTTACCAGCATAATATTTCCTTGGTCAAGTATGCTACTAGATGTTTCTTCAACTGCTGGAGGGACTTGTTTTGTCGTATCACCCAAGAATGTTGTAGACAGCACTGGTTGATCTATTGATTGTCCCTAAAACTTCACTCTTCATGCCCTTGGCCTCACGGCTACGTGAGATGATGTTTTTGATTCAGCCTTTGCTATAATCTGCTGGATGTAGGTCTTTCTTCCCAAATCTGGTCCTCCGTTCTTTGGGGCTTTCCCTCTACCCCCATTATTCAGTTCTTTGTTCATACAAGTGTTGGTATGATGGAGGGTCTTAGCATGAACCTACAATTCTTTAGTCTTGAAGTAAGGTGTCAAAGGACCATTTCTTCCTCAAGACGAAAAGATCTTACGAAAAAGAAAGGCAACTTAAAACAAGAGTCTAAGGTTCAGGGCCCGGAGCAGGGCATCAAAGGACTCTTCCCTCCCTTGGACAAGAACCAGGAACA
Organism: Picea mariana; assembly: GCA_032191745.1. NCBI lineage: Eukaryota > Viridiplantae > Streptophyta > Pinopsida > Pinales > Pinaceae > Picea > Picea mariana. The sequence goes on from JASDQU010107764.1 coordinate 44,432, forward strand.
AACACACCACGAAAAGACCTGATACTTTTCAAATCTGAAGTAGGGCATCAAAATACTCCTCCCTCCCTACGGTAAAAGCTAGGGTTTCCCAAAAAAAAAACACAAGGTTTTGAAAGAAGTAAATCTAACTCAGGGTCTGGAGTAGGGCGTCAAAAGACTCCTCCCTCCCGAGGACAAGAGATTGGAAAAAACAGAAAAGAAAAAATAAAAAGAAGTGGAAAGAACACCTACGCTCAGGACTTAAAGCAGAGTGAGAAAACGCGTTCTCTCCCCAGGATGAGAGATTGACCCTCTGGTTGGTCTGGATCATTTTCTTTCACCTTGTTAGCCTCCCTGACAATGACGCCAAAATGTTTCGGTCCAGGTATGAACGATTTATTCACCCTTTTCCTACATTAATTTATCAATCCGGGTGTGTATTCTTTCAAGGCAACACACAAGGTATATGCAGGGGAAAGAGCACAATCTGTTATGGCCAAGGGTTCACGATTAAGATTCAAAACATTGTTGTGAACTAGATTAATTACAACTTCTGAAAAAAAATTATAAGAATTAAAACACTGTAACAACAAGAATAAATTGATAAATAATACACACAGAAAGAAGCATCACCTAATCAGAAGAGCGGGCCCAACTCTCTGATCAGGGTTGCGTTAGTCACAGTGAATATTAAGATAGAAAAATAGACACTTCTCTATAAATATGAAAAGGGTTATTACAATATAAATGGGGGCATCCCAAGTTACAGGAATAAACTGTCTTTTATACATAGAGAGGGAGAACAACCTCTTTCCCCAAAACATGGTAACCGTATCCCCAAAAATATACATTAGTTGGAATGACACCAGTACCAGATAGACAAGATTAGCAAGATGCCCAAGATGGTTCAAGGATCTTTGACTCCAGTTGCGCGACCTCCTTATGGCTTGGTTGTTGCTGTGAATAGTGGATCTACTGCGGGATGAAGCCTTGGTTTCCATTCTCCAGAAGCTACGGTCAAACATTCGTTTTAGTGCTGTGAATAGGCAAAACTCCATGAATTTATTTCATTAATAAAATATTCCAATAGACAAGGTAGGGGTATTTACCTTACAGGTTTAGCATAGTAAACATAGGTAAATAAGTGCAAAAAGGTCAAAAAGGGTAATGGAAATGTAGAAGAAAGATAGCCCGATTTGGTGCCCAACAAACTTATGTCAACATCATGTTGCCTCAGTCTCATCATTTGTCATGCTATTGTCCAAGAATTTTTTTTACCAAGCTTGATTTTTTCCCTCTGCAGATTTTCTCTTGCCCTCATGCCTGGCCATCCCGAAAGCCCAATCAAGTCTTTGTTCGAAATCCATGAAACCTTCAGCCTAATCATCAAAATCCTCTAGTCTGTTCCTGACAAGCCATATAAGACCTCTGGGTAGTGAATTCATACACTCATATTACACTCCTACCTGAGTTGTGAATATTTTGAAGCTGTTGCTCAAGCTATCAAGGCCTCTTCTCTAGCCATCATGCCTTATTCGCTTCTTGAAGATGGATACTATACATGTATATATTTTTTATTTCAATATGTATATCTGTTGTGTATTTCTCACGTCTACACTTTATATATTTATATGACATGGATCTACAATGTATTTGATTGGTAGACATGATTTTATTTCATTCCGAGCATGGGTATGCCCGCCTCAGTGAGACAATTGTTATTTTGCAAATGGCACCTCCCAAAATCTGGTCCCTAGGCTCATTTGTTTCATATGTTGATGAAGATTGATAATGTATTTCGGCCATCAGATTCTCTTCTGACCTCACACCTTAGGGGGAATCTGTTATAACCCTAATTTTCACCATATATGCTTACCTGGCATCAGGCCATCTCATTTTACATCTTTTTCCAAGCCACTACTGAACAACTCTTCTTAAAAACACCCTTTTTGAAGGCACATGTGCCCTGCTCCACTACTGCAGGCATGTATACGCTGGTTGTCCCACTACGACCCGCGTATACCTACAAAAGCATGAAAATGGAAAGTTGCAGATGGAACTCACAGTTTTGGGTAAGTTACCTAAACCATTTGACTGCCCATAGCTGGTCACTTGACCAAATACCAAGCCCTTTCTTGCCTATGAAAGAATGGGTAGGGGTCCCATTTTGAAGAGGAAAATAATAGTAAAGAAACTCTACCTGATTTCGCATTCCCTTTGTCCCAACCTTTTGCAGCTAGTGTTTGAAGGGAAGCATATACAAAAGTAGTTGGAGTACAGTTGAAGAGGATCCCATGACTAGATTCAAGGAGCAGTGGCCGATATCACTATTGTAACATTACTCTTGTGATATTAATAAAAGAAGTACTTTTCCCATCCCACCATATGAGATTGTTAATGTTTAATATTGATTATATTTTGATAGAATATCTAACCCATTAGTCCATAGATCACATGCATGTTTGGATTTCTTTGTTTGTCTGTTTGTGAATGCAGGTCATCTTTGGGAGGAGACTTGCATTCAAGGAGTAACCGAACATTAAAAGGATCGGCATCAAACACAGAAACTAAGGTACAATAACTTGATCTTTTTAACCTTGGATTTACATATGAATAATGGGGTTTATGATTGGGATGATGGTAAAACATAGGAGATTTTAGGTCATTTTCTAGCATGCATTGTAGAACCCTTAATGTTATTCCATAGGGGGCTTTCCCACCCACAAAATTATCCCCTATTCCTAGACACTTATCCCCTTCTGTTACCCTACCTAGTGGAGCTTAGTTCCCCATAATGCTTTCTTTTTGGAGGTCTACATGTAGCGATGTAATTTTATTAATGATATGAGTGTTTACATATACAAAAATAGGCTCATTGGCCTTAAGCATCTAGGCTCTCCAGCCTAATAACATAATATTCTTCCAACTTATAAACACTTGTCTCACCAACCTATAAACATAATTACAATTTAGCAGGGGCTCGACCTTGGGGTGTTACAATCCCCTCCACTTTTTTTTGCACTGTCCTCAGTGCAACTTATTTACACAACAACAACAATATTTCCAAAATCTTCAAAAAGATGTGGGTACTCTTCCCACATAACATCTTCATGATCCCATGTTGCGTCCTATTGGTTACTGTTCTTCTATACTGTCTAAGTTTATTGACTCAGGGTTCATGTATGTTTGGGTTTCCAACAAAGCCTCTAAAACTATTGGCCCTCCTGGTAAACCTAAAGGCAAGACATCATAGGGAATGCACTGCATAGTCTCACCCAATATAACTTTAATGGGTGGCTGTAAGACTCAGGTGTTTACATCCTAGGATTGAGTGTGAGATAAGAGGGATATATATTGAACCATTTATCATAACTTGTAAACACAGTATAATGTTATCGATAAATAAGAAGGAAATATAACAACTCATTCATTCAACATAATAATAATTGTTGAAGACAATAAAGATATTCACACATTCATCACATAACACATATGTTACTATGGTTCACCCCCTCCTAGGCTACATCCACAAATATTTGGCTCTCATCTCTTATATTATAGCATTTCCACATCTACAGTGTTGCGTGCATACAACTCCCCTTAGTTGGGTAAGATCTATATGAGGCAGACTAGATCACACTAGGCTCCCCAACCTACGATCTAACCCTCAAGATCTACCCTCTTTCATCCTCTCTATCTCAACAAATTATACAAAATAGATCATACAACAAGATATCACGTATCACATCAACTCATGCATAACCAAAACAACAACAATCATAATCCCAATAATACCTAAGTATATACCCGAACCAACCCTTTATGATACCTAAGTATCTCTATTTATACATATATGGTTCTTCATCCGCTTATAATACCTTACCCAAACCCTAACCCTACCATCCTTAGGTCTTCTCTCGCATGCGTGCATGTTGTTCTTCCTTCCATATTTCGCTTTCCTCATGCATGCTTTCTTTCCCAAAAAAACATTTCTTTTCTTCTTTGGCCTTCCTCCAACAGGCCCCCAACACTGACATGTGGCTCATCCCGAGCCACCTAACCTTTGTGTGCTTCCTCGATCTCCTTGGTGATCGCTTGGAACTTTTCCTTGAGCTCTATTGCCTATGTCTAGGCCTGTGTGCCCTATATATATGCCTATATATGCATATATAGGCATATATGTAGGCAATGCAAGCATATAGGCTACTGGACCAATCCTCTCTAGGATTTCAAACAACCCACAATATCTGGCTTCCCACTTGGAACAATTTCTTAGCTTTAGGGAACTTTTGTTGGCCTTCACCTTCAAGAATACACGATCCCCTACTTTAAATTCCTTGTGTGTTTTGTTCTTATCAACATAGATTTTCTTCCTGTCTTGGGAAACCTTCAAATTTTGTTTAATCTTTAGCATTTTCTCTTCCATTTCCTTGATCAACTCTGGCCCAACCACTTCCCTATCAGCGGGGTTGTCCCAGCTTACTGGGGTGTTTCACTTTCTGCCATAAAGTGCTTCAAATGAGCTCATCTTCAGTGATGTTTGATACCCATTGTTGTAGGAAAATTATACCAAGTGTAGATAGTATTCCCATTTAGATGGTTTTTCCATCACATACATCCTTAGAATATCCTCTATCACTTAGTTCACCCTTTATGTTTTCCCATCCGACTCTAGATGATAGGTTGTGTTGAATTTCAGATTTGTTCCAAACCCCTTGAATAACCCCTTCCAAAACTTTGAGGTAAACTTTGGGTCTCTGTCAGAAACAATTGTATTGGGTATGCCATGCAAGCATGCTACTTCCCTCATATAAATATCAACAACATTGGTTTCCTTGTAAGTAGTCTTCAATGGAATAAAATGGGCATCTTTAGTAAGTTTTTCCACTACTACCATGATTTCATCATGTTGCTTACTTGTTATGGGAATCCTATGATGAAATCCATTGTTACAACTTCCCATTTCCACTCATGAATGGGTACTAGATGTAGCAACCTAGCTGGGTGTCTATGCTTAGTCTTTACCTTTTGAGATTCCAAGCATTTAGCTATGTATTCAACAATCTCCCTCTTCATGCCTGGCCAATAATATTGGCTCTTGACTGTTGAAATTTTTTCTGATATCCTGGGTGTCCTTCATAAGGTACATTGTGCATTTATTTTAAAATCACACTCCTCGATTCAAGAGAATTGGGTACATAAAATCTTCTTTTGTACAAGATAATTCCATTAGTACCCCATTCATAATCCTCAACTTTCTGTTGCATGTTACCTTGCTGTAATATTGTTAATAATTCCATGTACTACAAATTTGATTTTGCAGCCTCCACAATTCTGTCTTTCAAATCTGATTGGTACATGCTAATGGTTGTAGCATGCAACTCATGCACTCTTATGATAAGTTCATCAGCCACTTTGTTATCTTTCCCCTTGATACGCTTTATATAAAAGTCATATTCACAGAGGGATTCAAACCATATGCTTTGTCGAGAAGTCAAAGTAGGTTGATCAAACAAATACTTCAGACCATTATGGTCTGTACTTAGCTCAAACTTCTTTCCCATGAGGTAGTTACTCCATTTCTTCAAACCATGCACTATGGTGCCAAATCCAAATCATGAGTGGCATCGAGCCTTTCATGCTCTTTCAATTTTTTGGAGTCGAAACATATTACAGATCCATTCTGGCTAAGGACTCCACCAAATCCTTCTTTGCATGTGTCTATGCAAACCATGAAATATTCATGCGAATATGCAATATTTATAATTGGATCACTGGTTAACAAATGTTTCAATTGCTAGAAGCTCATTTCCCATTTTATTGTCCATTGAAACTTCCTCCCCTTCTGTTGCAAGGAAGTGATGGTATGAAATATTCTCGAAAACCCTGCAATGAAACTTCTATAGTATCCCGCTAGACTCATGAAGGATATGAATTATGTCACATGCTTAGGCGTTGTCCACCTTCTAATGGCTTCTATATTCTCAGGATCCATTGTTATCCCATCTTTTGATATGATATGCCCCAAATAGTGAATTTTGTTTTCATAAAATGAGCACTTGCTCAATTTGGCATACAACTGATGCTCTCTTAGCACTTTGAACACCATCCTCAAATGATGCTCATACTCTTCTTATGACTTGGAATATGCAAGGATGTCATCTAAAAATACAATGATAAACTTGTCCAAATATTCTCGGAAAAAACCATTCATTAGGAACATGAAAACAACTAGTGCATTTGATAACCCAAATGGCACCATTGTGAACTCATAATGACCATACCTTGTCCTGAAGGTGGTCTTGTTGATATCTTCCTCCTTAATACTTACATRATGGTATCCTGACCTTAGATCAATCTTTGAAAATATCCTTTCATCCTTCAACTGATCGAAGAGATCATCAATCCTTGGTAGAGGATACTTGTTCTTTATAGTTACCTTGTTCAACTGTCTAAAATCAATGCACAATCTCAATGTCCCATATTTTGTCTTCATGAATAGGACTAGGGCACCCCAAGGTGACACACTTGGGAGTATATACCCCTTCTTCAGAAGTTCTTCAAGATGCATTTGAAACTCCTTCGGTTCTGGTGTACTCAATCTGTAAGGAGCCTTTGATACTGGAGCTGCTCCAGGCATTAAATTTATAGAGAAGTCAATATCTCTCCTTTGAGGTAGTTCTGGTACCTCCTTGAACACATATTCAAAATATTCCAGGACTGCATGATCCTCCATATTTTGCACCTTATCCTTATATGCTTCCTCCATATGGGCTGCAAATATTGTCATCCCTTCCTGTAACACTTTTTCAGCTGCATTGCTTAAATTTCTATCATAGTCACTACCCTAGGAATTCCCTACATTTTCCTTAGGTTCCTTTCCTCATCCAAGAAAGTAAATTCCTTTTTATGACAATCTAGGATAGAATGATGTTGGTCCAACCAATCCATCCCAATTAGACAGTCATAGGAACCTAAAGGCAAGATGTTCAAATCTGCCCTAGTGCTCAGTCCATTCAAGTCCATTAGACATGACTTAACCATCTCATTAACTTTTATTTTGGCTCTTATAGCCAACTGCACCAACCAAGATTTTCCATGCTTGTTTCTTGGAAAATTCAAACTTTCCACCATCTTAGGATCTATATAACTATGACTAGATACAAAATAAATTAAAATAGTAATGGTTCAGTTGTGGATCATACCTTCCACTTCAATCATATGTGATTGATACTCTAATTTCTTGTTGTCCAGGGCTGCATAAATCCTGGGTACACTTTTTCTCATGTCCTCCACTGTTTCAGCTCATTGTACATTGTGAAAATCTCTCGCTTTGTCACTTCTGTGAGGACAATATCTAAACATATGGTTTCCTTTACAACCCCAACATTTAATAGGTGGTTTCCTTGGGCTTTGACCACCTATCTTAGTCATTATAGGTTCTCTAGAATTTGGATTTCCCTAAGGATTATTTCTGAAGAATGGTGGTTTAGTTCCCTTCTTCCTCTCATCCATCTTGAATTTATTCTTGTCTTCACAAGCTTTTTGGAAAGTTGGCCTTGATTTTTGTTGATCATATAGGCACTTATCTCACCTTATGGTCTCCAATTTTTTGGTATCATCATATTGTATTTTGTCACTGATGAATGACAGAAAACCACTAAAATACCTCTGAATCTCGATTGTCTCATCCTCAATGAAAGAGACATACTTCAACAATTCTAAAAACCTTCTTTCATCTTCACTTATTTTCATACTCCCAAGCTTGAGTTCAAAGACCTCTTTCATTTTCTTGTCATAGTATCTCTTAGTCAAGTATTTATTTTCGAAATACTTCTTGAATTCCCTCCAAGTAACATTTTTCTCTTTAATGTGTTGCACCTGCACAAGTTGATTGCACCACATGGATGCCTTTCCTTTGAGTTGATAGATGGAAATTATTCCTTCTGCATGAGAAGAATAATTATGCAACTGAAAATACTTTCTCATACCCAACATCCATGTCTCTTCATCGTCATCCTTCTTATGCTCAACATCAAATGTAGGAGGTTTGATTTTGTTCATTTCCCCTCGTATCTCATCCACCCCGAAATTCTTACGCTTCCCAACAGGGGATGGACTTGAGCTGCTATGTGCTCTCTTATTGGAAGGCCTGGGGGAATGACGATGATGTCTTCTAACACTTCTTGTTCTTGTTCTCTCATCAAGAGACCTATAACTTCCTGATTTTCTTGAGCCGCTCTCCTTATCCAATTCATTTTCTATTCTTTCTAGGCTCTGAATCAACTTCATGTTGAAGTATCCATGTTTCTCCCTAGCTCTCATAAGATTTTGTTATCTTCTCGGTGAATTTGGGCCCCTTTTTTCAATTCTTTTATAATTTTCATCATGCCCACCTCTTTGTGTATTTCTTCTCCATGTCCATTGGAGTTTTTTCCTTCAACTCCCAAATGGATATCCATTCCTCTAGCTCCATTCTTCGAACTATAAGCATCCTGAACCTCCTCCATTTCTCTGCATTATGTGTCAATTTGGTTTGGTTCTAACAATTGTTAATTCTGCAAAATGTGCAGTCAACTGAATTTTTGTTAGGCCATGAGACTTAATAGTTTTCCAGAATAACATAAACCAATCTTGTTCAACAAAATAATATTGGATTCCATTTTCAGTGATTCTTGGTCGATCAAGAACCTCTTAGGATTCTATCTCTAAGCCTAGCTCTATTATGCAATAATTTACGGGCAATAGTTCCTTTTCTTCAGCCCTTGGTTTACATGTGACCATATATGTGACCCAATGGTAATGATTTGGGCGCTTATACGAAGCCCTGAAACTTTGGGCTCTGGAGCTTTGGATGTTTTCCTTTTTCCACGCGTCCCAAACATCACAGAACAATGAACTAACAAACGTGTGAAGAATGGTGGATCTACGGTCCACATTCCTTGCTCAGATCTAAGGTGGATCGGAGCTTCGGGGACTCTGGGACTTCAAAGCTTCAGGGCTCTGGGACTTTGAAGTATTTCACCCATGCACATCCCAAAACTTTTGAATCACAAATATCCAAATACTTCCACGTCACCCTCGGTGACGTCATTACGTCATGTTACCTTGGTGATATGGAACTTCAAAAATTTCTTCCTTCCATTCCAACATGAACCATTTCTTTCAAGGTGTCAAGTCTCCAAACTTCTCAATCTAGTGCCACATGTCCACTGTGACCATTAGGGGCCCCACCATCCATGCTCAAGAGAAAGGACACGTGGTGAAATATTAGAAGCGAACACGTGGCCCAATCAAACAGGTGACATGTGTCATGTTCTAAATGTAATTCCAATCATCCAAAGGTGATTAACTCACTAACACATGGAACACATCCCAGGTGTCTTCATCATTCTTGGTAACGTCATCAGGCCATGTCACTTAGGGACTTCGGGCCTTCGGGCCTTTAGAATATTTTACACTTTCATTCCTCAAATCTCTCAAACTCCAAATTACTTTACTTTCCGAGGTCCACATAGTACAACTGTCAAAANAGGGTGGTGGCACATGGCATGTCTAGGAAAGGTCCACATCACCACTAGAGGTGTCATCATGCTATGTCACTTCTATTCCTCGGCTTCAGGGCTTTTTACACTAGCACAATCCAATGGTGAACACTCCCCTCCCCCAGATCTATGGTGTATATTCTCTTCAGGACTTCGAAACTTTAGGCTTCGGTCCCTCTTTCTCTTATAACCCCTAAATTTTGCTAAAGTCATGAAGTCTGAATTCCTTTGAGGTTAACCTTCATGCACTTTTGTCTAGATCTGATGGTTGTGAATGATCCTCCTTCTCTTGAACAGATCCTATGACCCAATCACCATGGATGTTGTGGTTTATTTCTCTATGGCCAATTCTTAAACTGTTATTCCTCCTGTGCTTCTAAACATAATCCAATTTTTCTCTCAACACCCTTCTGGTACTCTTCACATCAATATTATTTGGAATTTTTACTCTGAATTCCTCATTCGTGGCCCATACAGGTTCATTGTTCAAACCATGGGCTCTGAACTTGAATTTTGTCCATTTCGACAATAATTCTTTTCCAAAACTTTTTCTTCAAATTCCACTAACATGGCCCATCCAAGCTAAGTGTTGAAACCTTGGCTTTGATAACATTTTGTAGCATCCCCAACTACCCAACAGGGTAGGCGACGTCATCATGAAACAAATTTCTTCTCTGATACCATTTTGTAATACTCTCGGACTTAAACCAATAGGCCAGGCCATGGCACCCAATAACTTTGCGAAAATAATCACATATAACACTTAACAGGAAAATAGAGATAACATCTAGTATTCACACACACACACACACATATCTATCTAATTCAATTAAACAGATGTCAATACTCTACTCATGCACATGTTCATGCGGAAGCAACATTAACACATACATGCAACATATATACACAAACATTACTCATTAATTGTAATACAAATACAAATACAGATTCACAACATATGGTGAAAAAATATTTGGTACTTATATTTTAATAGATGACCACCAACTTCATGCAGACCCTCCACGAACCTCCTAGCCTTAGACCACAATGCTCATCATGCTCACCAGTGGGTCACCCCCGAGCTGGGACTAAAATCCATCGAGAAAGGGATTCATAGGATTGGAAAGGACAACAGGAAAGTCACACAGATCAACATGAAGGATTATCCGAGGAGATAGTTCACATTAACAACCTACAACCTCTCATTCCCACATGCCTTTCCCACCCTAGGAAGTGTGCCCCTTCTCTACTCAGTAGTCCTTCGAATGCCCCACTTCCCTTCCAGGTCTTCATCAACAAGCCGAAAAAGAATTCTTATAGCACTATAGCTATCATTGGAATTTTTATCGGGCTAATTGTTAAGTGTGGACACAAATCAATCCCTCTAGCTTCACTATGAAACTAGAACAAAACAAGACAGTACACTACTCTTTCCTTAGATTTCAATTATCAAATGAGAAATGGATCTAGAACATACCTTTTAAATATCGAAGATCCGACTTCACCAATGAAATTCAATATCTGTCACGAGGCTTATGAATAAATATCTACAAAATAACACAAGCCAACGAAGACAAGAATAAGAGAGTCTATTTGATATAAAACTATGTACATGATCAAGGAATCATACAATATGAACAAAAAACATTCATATAGGAAATAAAAGTATATCTGTATTAAAGAATGTGGAAGAAAGATACAACCATATGCCTTGATGTTGTCAGGTTCCTTCCAACAATTCCTTTCTTCCCACACACTTCTAATCCATGGATTTTAAGACTGTAGATCTGATAGCTACTCATAATCTATCTTGACAAAGAAAATCTCAAAGCCAATATACAAGCTCCAAAGAATCCAAGCTACAAAACCCAAGCTAACTTTCTCCATGAGAGATCCTCTCCTTTTATAAGTTGTAGAAGATAAGGTGAGGAGGTTAGGATGATCCCACTAAATCAAAAAAGCGAGTAAGATCCAAACCAATCGGAGGCCACCTCACCATAGAAGCTTCTCCTTCTAGAATCATTGAGAAGATGTCATTTTTCCCACATACAAAAATCGTCGCACCCTAGATATAGTGCATCCTGCAACGATGTCACAGTCTAACTTTAGAGAAGGGTGCGATGATCAGGCATCTCCACATTCTGTGTATAGTGTATCCTGCAAAAATATTCCTTAATACGGTTTTTACAAAGGAAAATACAATTTCTTCTCTTAGGAAAAGTTCTTCTCCCTTCTTTCTTCAAGAATTCAGGCCACTGATCCTTCTAAATACAAAGGATAGGTTTAAATCATTAATGGTCATAAGGGTGAAAAAAATAATGTGTAACAGAGAGCCCCCCAAAGTATGAAGTTAGAACAGAGTTATAGCTGAAATACTTTGTCGAGTGTGTGTAGGTAACAAGGAACACATCGGTCGAAAACCTGCCAACAAACAAGGAACTATAGTACAATAATACATCATAACTAAGGTAGGCATTCCATACTTAGAATAAAAATGACTCAAAGCATAAATGCTGACATGCAAAGATCCATGTCAAGTAAGACAGGTCATGGCCACCAAACATACATTGTGGATCCATGCCAATATGACTCAAATCTGAACACAGCCACCAAAAATACACTATGGATCTATGTGTTAAAGACTCAATTTTGAACATAACCACGAGACATACACTATGGATCTATGCAATGATAAAATCTGAATATACTCCAACGCAACCTGAATCTATCAGAAAATATTCACGGTCTTCATCTCCACCACTCTATAGTATGAATCTAACCATGCAAATACATGTGTTGAAGTCGAACATGGTAGAAACCACTTGATTACCAGTCATTAATGAATACCGTTAACACGTGTGAGGGAAATCACCATTAATGTCAATGAATCCCAAGGTACACTAGTACAATCCAACAGGTGCAAATTAATGAGCTGAAGTAGAACACTCAGTGGAATCTCTCGATCAGGGGTCAATAATGAAAACCCACTGTCGAAAGTGAGGAAGCCTGCCATTGAGGCATGCAAGTTCCAAGGTACCAATTAGTTTCTAAGTCTAATTCCTGGATAATGAGTTGAATTCGATAGGAAAAGACCCATCACAGGAGGGCCTTAATGTGCCCCCATCAATGAGATGAAATGGGTAACAATATTTGAAGTAGATCAGAGTAACATGTGATTCAATACTAACTTGGGGTTGGACGATGCAATATAAGGCTCAAATACTATATAAATGGCCGACATAATAGAAGGATTTACGAGTTGAACTTCTCTTTGAACATATTGATGACACGACAACTGTCTTGGAAACAATGACTCAACAATAGGGATCATTGACCAATTGGTAATCTTATAAAGGAGTATGATCAGGAGGCAAGAGGATTTTCCAACCTAGACACAAAGTGAGTGAAAGGGTGTCATGTTCAAAAGAGACTCTTCCATAGAATAAAGGTTTAGATACATTTCTTTCCCAATTCCCCCCCCACCATTTATGGTGAGTACCTCTTTATATTTACACAAGCTTGAGGAGGATAACATATGCTTGTTGATGTAAGCTCATCCTTTAGATGAGTCCCTTAGATTATTTTTAAAAAACCCTAGGAAGGAGTGGTTCGGTCTCATATGGGTCTTTCTATGTTTGTTTAATGAGTCCAAAGAGAGGAAACATGGGGGTTTCTCATGTTTAGAGAGTCTAAAAAAACACTTAAATAAGACTCCAAAATTTCCTTTTTTGTAAAGTAGTTTGATGAGGCCGAAAAAGAGATAATCTACCACTCAACAAACATTTTCTTCAAATACTTTAACGAGCGTGAAAAGAACAAGGTCGCTCGACAATCTTTTCATGTTTAGAGAGTCTGAAAAAAGCTTAAAGGGAACTCCAAGGGGTTCCTTTTTCATATAACCTTTACGAGTCCAAAAAAGTGATAAAAGTATAGTTGGTTACATTCTCATTGATTTACGAGTACGATAAAGAACAAATACCAAGCTCGTTTTTTTTTCATTTTTACACAAGCTTAAAACAAAAAAAAACAATGTTTGGGATAGATTTTATTTTTACACAAGCTTAAAACTAGCCAAAACCATGCTTAGACCTGGTTTCATTTTTACACAATCTTGAACCAGAGGAAACTATGCTTGAGGTAGGTGGTTTCATTTTTACACAAGCTTGAACCATAGAAAACTATGCNACAGGGATGGTTGGTATTTAGCCCCCAACTTAAGAAACTAGCAGCATAACTTCAACATGAAGTCCAGAGGCTAAAAGCATTTCCCCCCAAGCTTTGGTCCATCCAACGGCATAGGAAGATGAAAAGAATCTTCAAATACTATACATAACGCAGTACTTGACTCAATCGAAGAGGAGGAAAAATTATTTCATTTTTTAACGAGCTTGACACAGGAACATGAACTATGCTCGAGAATCCAGGTTCAATCCCCAAACCTTTGTTTCATTTTTTAACAAGCTTGACATATAAATAGGAACTATGCTCGTAATCTCTGTTTCATTTTTTAATGAGGTTGCTACAGAGATGCGAAAACTATCCTCACAACTGGTTTCATTTTTTAACAAGCTTGAAATCAGAAAATTATGCTCAAGGATGGTTTCATTTCTTAATGATCTTGAAATCAAAAAACCATGCTCAAGCTATCTTCTTGATCATGGATTCCAAGAGGAAAATTCTCTAGAAAGAAACCATGTCAAGGGATAAAAATCAGTCATGGCCTCCAAGAGATCTTCACTCGATGGAAGAAACACACTCTGGAAGGAACACATGTCGAGGGTCACGATAGGGGTAAGGAGATCAAGCTCTAATAGGCCTATCAAAGAGATCACCATGTCAACTACCAGATAAAAGTCAAAAGAGAGTGATCTTACAGCGAGAGTCTCATATGCATTGGTAATTGAAGACATGGGAGACAACACCACATAATTGACCTATGGCAGAGGCGATACCGTCTGCATATAAGAACCATTTAGGGAGGTCATTGAGTTGATGGTCAAGTCAGGGCCAATGAATGAAATTTGATCAATAGTCACCATTCTTCCATCATGCGAGAAATATATCACACAAAAAAGAGTGGACACGATATCTTTCATGGCATAGACATAATCTCGCTCAAGGAGTAAATCGAAATCCAAGGGGTCTTGGACTACCGTGAAGTTAATAAAGATAGTTTTCCCTCCCAAGGTTACAAGAAACTGAGGAAGGATCCCTAAAGGTTGATTGGCTCTTCTGTCAAAAGAAAACAGAGTCTGGGTAACTAGCACAATCTGAGGATAACCCAAAGCTTTCCAAGCCAAAGAGGACAAAATACTAACGAATGAACCTTCATCTATCAGCGTCTGAGTAAAGTCCCGACCACAAACTTGTACTGTAATCTTGAAAGGAATGTGAGAGGGAAGACGAGGTCCAGTTAGCACACCCCAATTAAAAAAGATGGCCTCATTACTTAGAGGGGGTTCTACGGGAGAAGGAGGAAAGCCCCCTAGCATGGTAGATTTTGTATCAACGAGAAAAACGTGGGAAACATCGGGTTTACTCTCTAGCGGGAGAGTAGGATCAAATGATAATGACATCAAATCGACCACTTGGGTGTCATTTTCCAAGGGTAGAATGGGGTCGACAGGTGGAAACGGATCAACCGCTTGGGTTGCACTCTCTATTGGGAGAGTGGGATCGATCGAAGGTGGGATTGGATCAACCACTTTGTCAACTAGTTCAAATAAGCACGTGACCATATTGACTACATGATCAACCAGACTGATCGACGAAGGAACCAGATTGATCATTCCATCAACTATAGGTGGGTTGAGAGTAACATTGTGATAAGCAGCTGGAAGTTGAGGTTGGGAAACAGTTATGTCTTTCAGTAATTTTGAGGCTTCATCCATACAATGGAAAATGTGAGTTTGATGACTCCCTCCGCATAACATACATAGGAACTTGACTCTACTTTTCTTCTTCCCAACGATATCCTGACTAGTTGACGGGAGTTCATTAGCATGATGTTTAGAGGATGATGACATGGGTTGGTGAGGGCATGTAGTCCATGCTTCTATAACCTTGGATAGACTAGGGAAATCCTTAAGAAGATGGATACCCTTACAAAGTCGGCAATGGTACTTAGGCTTATGGGTTGTTGGGGTGATCTTGGCATCATCAACACTCCCAGTATGATTATCAGTAACAAGTTGTTTTCCAACATGTCTGGAAGTAGTTGAAAGTTTGGACCCTTGTTTATTTTTCTTCTTCTTATTTTTCCTTTTCTTCTTCTTCTTATCCACCGAGTTACTAGCTTCAAATCTTTCACTTGGCGAAGAAGATGAAACAGAAAAATACCTTGCAAGTGGAGAAGGTGAAGAAGATCTTACTAGTGAAGAAGGTGAAGGATCAACATGAAGTTGATGTTCTTGGGGGAAATTTCTTACAACCGAAGCACTAGCTGCATTCTAGATTACCTGAGTGGAAAACAACCATATCGGTAATCCAATTGTGAGACCTGGAAGGCTCAAAGTAGCGATGTGAGGAGGACCAATGTTTCTGTAGTAAGGAAACACAAA
>JASDQU010107765.1:7110-25850 GCA_032191745.1 Picea mariana
TAATATTGTTGGATTACCTCATGATTTTACATGTTGATTTAGATGCTTTATTTGTTGATATAAATTCTTATCTACTGCTGCAAATTTGGGACAACAATATTAACTTGCTAATACATACTAACATTTTTCATTGCAAGGTATCTTTCTTTGTGTCTCGGGCAGGTACAATCATCCGGAGAAGTACTACATATTTGAAGGAACATTTGTTGGGTTTACAAGACATCTCCTTTCCCATTTAATTCCACTTATACTTGACTTCTAGGGGTTTCACTTTCATCTCCATCCATCTCCATATCATTCACCCTAGGGTCACTGGGATCGCCTCCCTAGAGTGACCCAGTCACCCTTGAAGTGCGAGACCTACATCGAGGTGATAATGGGTGTAGTGCTCCCTAGTTGTAGCACTTGCTTTTGTGGTTGGGTTAGGCTTTTCCCAACCTACAACCTGTGCTATAACATTTTGGTGTTGTTTTCGGGGAGGATTTTGAATCCTCTTCTGAACCCTAACGACACTTTGGAAAAATATCCTGAAGCCTTTATCCCTTAGCTTTCCCAACGACTCTACCCAACAGACATTCCCTTTCCATATTTATTGATGGGCACTTCTTGAAGATCATATGACGACTCCACCTTCCACGAACCCACCTTTATTTTTTCTCCCTTTCCCTCTTTTGATGACCCTCAACCTCATCTGATGTTTATTTTGAGGTATTTCCCTAAGTAATGGAAACATGGATCTATGGCACTTCCTTGAAGCATACAAAGCATTGGATCTTGAAGCTATTGACAGATACCCAAACAAGTGCCTGATAAACCAATTTGATGTCCTCCCAAAGTTCGATGGTAATCAATTTTCGATCATGGAACACATTGTTGAGTTTACCAGATGCATCTACTATGCAAATGTACTACACGAAGATGTATGCCTACGGTTGTTCTTACTGTCCTTGCGAAATGAACAAAGGGATTGGATCAAGAATTCTTGCAATACAAGAAGTATATCTTCTTTGATGATCCTCATTGGAGAGTTCATTAAACATTGGGGACTAGAAACTCAAAGTCTTAAAGATACAATTCAAGACCTAGAGGACACTTTTTCAAGAGAAGGTTTTGACCTTGACCCTATTGAAGGTTTGAGAGAAACACTTCTTCCAGAGTTTGTTGAAATGACAGTTGAAAAACAAGAAGTTGATAAAACCAATGAGGAAAATTTTGAGCATCTCAAGCAAAGAAGAGATGAATATTCATAATTTTGTGAACAACTGATAGAACTTTTCCCTGATAAGGACTTTCTGGTTAAGTTTTGTCAGCAAATAAAAGAGGAGATTGACACCATCATAGAAGATTATGAGAAAATGCCTACCCAAAATTTATCTTGGGAAGTGGTCATTGTATATTTTGGAACAGATTCATTATACAATTCTCTGACTGAGAAGTATGGATACGAAGAAAGATTGCCAAGTGATGATGAACCAATCTTCATGCCCAAGGAAATCTATGAACTTGTTCTAGATCAAGATAAATATGGTGAGTTCTTTGAACCTATTGAAGATGATGAATACTTGGCCGAAGAGCATATTCATGAAGAAAATTTTCAGGAATATTTCAATGATGAAGACCCTGATGAAATACAACACCCCGATGAAGAGACATCGGTATCATTTCTCCCCCTTGACAAAGATGATATCAATCGGGATTGTTCTCCTCATGAATATGAAGATGAAGTATCTTCCCTTCCACTTGATGAGGACGTCCAAACCTCTTCTCTTCCTGCACATCAAGAAGAGAACACGACGAGTTACAATTATTTTGAAAACTTTGATGATGCTTTGTTCCATGACTATGGAAATGAAGAAAACTATCAAAAGGATCTTGATGAAGTTTCTCTTTCAGAAGGCATGAATGAGACATTGTTATCTACTGTCCTTTTTGAAGAAGATGAAGTTGACCAGTCTTGTGAAGAAGTAATTGGCTTCTATGATGCAGATGAAATCATGAAACAACCCCTAGATATAGTTGACGACCATATTGATGATTTCATACATATTGGGAATCATATATGGGACATGAGTTGTTACATATTTGATGGAAATCCCATCTATGACATTGAAGGCCACTCTGAGATAAAGGACACAAGCAGTTTCCAAAGGATCTCTTTTTACAACTGGATGGTCCATACATTTGGCATCTCGGTGATGATATGGTTACATATTTGTTCATCCCCTTCGAGGATGACTTGTTGCATCATGCTCAGAGTGATTTTCATTCATCCCTTTGCACACCCTTTTGAGGATGTAGATTTGTTCTACGAGGACTTTCAACCATTATGCTCAGATTTTGATAAACACCAGGTCATGGCTAGCCTAGGGAATTCCAAGGTCCACACTACTAAATGTAAGTACTATCATATTGAGACTTTGGACAAGGATTTAAAGGCAAAGAAGAGACGTTTCCCAAAGCTGATGAAGGATTTCTTCTCTAAGGATGTGCCTTACCCCGTTTCCTCTTGTTTGGGAAAACATAGGGTTTTCTTGGGATCTCTTGTCCTTTCTGAACCTTCAGGGAATAGTGATTTGATGAACAAAGATGAAGACAAATTGTCATCTACATACAATATCCCCCTTCAGAGATGGATTGATCAAGCTTGTGGMTATCACTTCAAGCACGACTCTTTGTATGATCATAGTGGTGGACATTCATTCCAACATGATTTTCTCCTTCCCACCCATCTCCATGAGTTTTATTTCATGATCGATTATATGTGTATTTATACTCATGATTATTATGTGATTGACTCATTTTTCTTGTATTATATGATTAAGCACAGGGGAAGATACTTTGATGAGATGATCGGTTGGTTGCACTAGTTGTATGGCTTCACCTGACACCACCCATCACTCGATCTCCAGGGACCCAAGGCCCCAACTAAGTAGGTAGGTCATTTTGATTCCTTGCATCTGCATCTTGATTGCTCATATTAGTTTAGATTCATTTCATTTTTATTTTTCTCTACTTTCATATTGACTTCATGCTTATCTTAGAAATTTTTGAAAAATGTCAAAATTTTTCTTTTCTAGTTTAGTTTTCATTTTGGATTTATATGTATATGGATGAAAAGTGATAGAACCATCCTAGATGCTCTGATCCCTTTGTTTGAGTTTTTGTAAGGCACGGGTCTACTAGGATATGTTTTGGTTCTCATGCACTCTACGATGAGCACATGTCCCCAAGTAGGAGCCAGATGTTATCCCCATTTTGTGGATAACTAAGGAGATTATGTCTCAATGCCCTCATGTTACATATATGGAGTGTTGAGAGAATACATGAACAATAGTATAGATGGTCATAGATTTCCAGATGGCATCAACCACATCAACTTGCTTCCAGAAGGCAGTAGGCCCTGCTCCATGAGGTATAATTCAGTATATGGTGATCATCATTTCAATATTCAAGCCATTTCAGTATATCATATTGCTCTAGATTTCATGATATATGCTTGGACATTATGCCTTTTGCCCCGTTTCATCTTGGTGGTTGACATTGTTCCCTAGTAAGTGGTCTTACTTGGGGATGGGTTTGATACTAGGAACTCCCTTAAAGAGCCGTCGTACCATTCCCAACCATACTTACCACTTTCCATCATTATTCACCCCATTTCCTTATCTCTTGGGATTTTAGGGTGTATTGACCCAAGAAGGGGTTTTCCCTAATTCTATGGAAAGAAGGGGTTGAAGGTCCAGAGGGATTGATGTTGGGTAAAATATAAAATACTTGTATGGACCTTCTAGATGCTTCGCCCATGGATCACCCAAGAAAGCAGTGAAACACTTATCTTTGAGTAAAGGGGGACCCATAATATAATAAATAATGCTTAAAAGGTTAGTTGAAGGATAGGAGATCTCATTACGAGCCGACCTATCACACCCATGAATATCCAGTGGTATGACATTGCCATCATCTAGTCACCAAACCAGGGTAATGGCTCTCAGTTACATGGCTGAGAGAAAGGGGGTCTCACCATGAGCCAACCTTCTCATTTCCACTAGGTGTTTGTGGGTGACATTGCCATTATCTAGACACCACTCTCGGGTAGCGACCTTCAACATTTCCTTAAAATTATGAAATAATAAAAGAATGGAAAATAATGGGCTTGGAAAAAGCTCATTGCAGACGAAGCTACCACACACCCTCTACAAAGGCACCCATGAATGAGACACTACAACCTCTTGTATGTCATTATCCCTATGCTCATTGAGTCTTGACCCTAACAAATTCACTCACTTTACATGGCTTAGAGAGGGATCTCTTGGAAACTTTCCTTGATCTAGGGAAATATATACCCAATAGAACACCTTGTCAACCCTCCCATATTCAAGCTTGATAAGTTATATAATGTCTTTGAGCAGTTAATTGTTTGATATAGTGATCTTTGATGCACATTCTTAGGTGGCTCATTTATTGATTGAATTCACTTATCATGATGTAATGACTTGAGATCCTTGGAGGGCGTGCTCATTTGTATTTCCATGACCTAGTTGGTGGAAAATTTTGGAAGAACAAGCCTAGATTGGACTTCCATGGGTCTACAAGCCCACATGTTCGATGCTAAGGGTCCACATGATGGATCAAAAAGACAAAGTATTTGAGACCTAGGAGATGATGTGGAAGACTTAGCCCAACCTTCACATGCCAAACAATTTTCCCAAGAGGGGAAAAGCATTTTCTTTTTGATCTTGACATCATATTTGGGGGCTAGGATTTGGTGGTGGTGTTACCACTCATTGACACATGGAATTTTTGAGGAGGATGAGGCCTTGACCATGAGGCGATTTCCTAGACGATTGACATGTGGCCTTTGGTGGCTTATCATTGCTTCTCTAACATCAACGACTTGTTCCAAGTGTCAAAATGTCCACTAAAGGGGTGACATCAATGTAAATTAGGGTTTTATTTATTTGTTAAAGGGGGCAAGATTAGGGTTGTTGACCCCTAGTCTTGTGGTTTACCCCTAAATATGTGGACAAGTCACTTTGGTGACATTTTGTATAAGTAAGAGATCATAAGATCTCATTATAACATAACTCTCCATCATGTGAAAAGACTTGATCTGAAATTTTCGCTACACTTGGCATATTTGTCTCTTGTGCACTTGTTTATGGCTATCTTTGGTGAATGGTTGATGGAAAAGTGAGGTGCTAGCCTTGGATGAATGGTTTATATCTTTTATGGTGGATTATCTTAGCATCTTCATGATTTGGTATGGTTTTTACTCTTATGCTATCATTTGTTTCAAGTCAAGGATTATTGTTCTAGGAGCTAGGTGGGAAGTAAGAGCATTTACACCCTCACTCTAGTCTTCATCATTTATAGCTTGAATTTTATTGATGTTGCAAGGGTTTGTTTGAGGAAGTAAGAGGATTTACACCCCTCATTTTCAAACCCTAACTAGAGATACTTGCCTTAGGGAGAAAGAGGGTTTACACCCCCAAGGAAGTAGCATCTCTAGTTCCTTTAATTGACTCCATTAACCCAATATTTAAAGGCAATAGTCATTTTTTTTATTTCATTTGAGATATAAAATCGTTGCCTTGGGAAGAGTGATTTTTTCTAGTTTCAAGTTTATCCTTTTGGAGAATTATTCCTTGAGCCTTCAACTCTCTTGCCTCATTGAGGCATCCCTCTTCTCCCACTACTTTGATTTATTTTATAAATATTAACATACAACCATTAGGGTTGCATAACCATAGCTGCTAACTCCCTCTTATCTCACAAACTAACTCTAAGATTTCTATCTAAGTTCACTCACCTAGTTTACTAACTAGGATGCACTTTTTAGGATAGTTCTTGGCACTTTTCGATGGTTAATTTTGCTTCTGCATGCCATTGAATGCTACATCCATAAGGCTGATATTTTACTGCAGAAAATCACTTTTATAACAACTTGCTTTATTCATTCTCAAAGTGCTATATTTAAGTCATGATTGATTTCCAAATTCATTGATAATATTTTTGGATAACCTCATGATTTTACATGTTGATTTAGATGCTTTATTTGATGATATAAACTGTTATCTACTGCTGCAAATTAGGGACAACAAGCTTAATTTTTTTATCCATACTAACATTTATCATTGTAAGGTGTCTTTCTTTGTGTCTCGGGCAAGTATAATCATACGAAGAAATATTACATATATGAAGGAAACATTTGTTGGGTTTACAAGGCATCTACTTTCCCATTTCAGCCCACTTAGACTTGAATTCTATGAGCTTCACTTTCATCTCCATCTCATTCCCCCTAGGGTCACTGGGATCGCCTCCCTAGAGTGACATAGTCACCCTTGAAGTGCGTGACCTACATCGAGGTGACATTGGGCGTAGTGTTCCCTAGTTGTAGCACTTTCTTTTTTGGTTGGGTCGGGCTTTTCCCAACCTACAACCTGTGCTATAACAATATGTACATGGAAACCACAATTCTTCCTATTGCAAGTTTGGATCATTGGCCAATTTTCCTCTACCTAGACATTCTCACCGGAGCCTTCCTAAGACCCATAAGGTTCGAAATGTTTTGGCTCTCCCACCCTGACTTCCTCAAAAATGTCAAAGTATGGTGGAATGATTCCCAGATAGAATTTTGTTTCCTTATGTATCATTTTTAGCAGTGCCTAAATATCCTCAAAAAAAGAATCAAATCATGGAAAATATCAGTCTTCGAGAACATATTCCAGGCATAAAAACTCATGGAATCCAAAATGGAAGAGATTCAATAGAATATCATCCTTCGTGGTAGAATGAAAGACCTTGCAGAACAAAAGAAGTCTCTTGCAACACAACTAGAAGAGAGACAAAAACAATAGGAAATATTATGGAGATAAAAATCTCGGTTCTAATGGCTCAACGGAGGGGAATGCAACTCCAAAATTTTCTACTTCTCCATGATCCAATGATTCCATTCCAACCACATCACCCATATCACCTCTGCCCAAGGTAACAAACTCATCTCCCATAATGATATTGAACATGAGCTAGCCTCTTTTTTTCTTGATTTACTCTTTGGATACTATCCCGAAAGAATGGATGTCATTCATTCTATCACTCAAAAAATCCCCAACCTGGTCTCGGAGGAACAAAATTCCAACCTTATGCACCCCATTACTCTAGAAGAAGTTGAAGATTCCAACTTTAGTCTAGCCCTAGGCAAGGCTCTAAGACATGATGGATTCACCTCATATGTTTTCCATCATTGTTGGCAAGTGATAAAGTTTTATGTATGCATGGTGTATTCACTTAGTGAACTTGTGACATAACATGTGTGTTTGTGGGATATTAAAGAATACCCCTTATTTCACTAGATATCGATAAACACCTCTCAAAATCCTTATATTGAGCACCCCTTCCAATACACATTTCTAATAAATAAAAACTTTATTTTTACTAGATATCCCTTTTTATACCCCTCGATACCTATAAACCCCCTCATACCCCGCATCCCCTCCCCCCAATATCTACAATATATTGAGCTTATTTTTCACAATTGAAAAACCCCCTTATGAATGAACGTGATAAGATATTGGTCAGAAAGGTGAATCCTCTGTGGATGTATGGGCCCTTGTGCAGGAACTGCAAAGAATCTTGAGTGTTATCCCAACATTAAATGCAACCTTCCTTTCTTTTATCTTGAAATAAGAAAAGGTGTCAAACCCCATTTAATTTTTCCCCATAACCCTATGCAATATCGTATATAAGATAATCTCCAAAGTCATTTTCCTTTGCCTTAAACCCCTTCTACCCCACCTAATTTCCCTTGAACAATCAGGTTATGTGGAAGGTCTCCAAATATTATACAACATCATTTTATCCCATGAGATAGATCACACCCTAAAAACCACCAAAACCCCTAGTATACCGATTAATTGGACATGTCCAAATCTTTTGACAAGCTTAGTTGGAAATACATATGGGAAATCGTCTTAGATTTTGGTTTTCATCCAGAGTGGGTTAAATGGATCCATAATGGATCATGGCCCTCATATACGTTTCCTCTTCTCTCCTAATAGACGATGCACCCTCTTCTTCTTTTCATCCCTCCTTTGGCATCATACATGAAAATTCCCTCTCCCCCTTCTTGTTTGTTCTCATGGATAAAGGGATATGTTGCATCCTTAAAACCACCATCATTATTCAAAATATTCAAGTTCTTAATCTTCATCACTATGGTGCCCCCTTATCCCACAACCATTTTTTTGATGACACCATGTTGATGGGTGTTCCCTCTTCGAAGGAAGCAAGAGCCTTCAAAACAATTATCAACGTTTCATGGAAGCCTTGAGAACCTCGATCAATCTTATAAGTCCCAAAGCTTCTACTTCAACACCCCACTCTTAGTTCAGTTCCACATCTCCCACATTCTTGGCTACTAAAGGAGATCCCTTCTATCAAAATACCTTGGGCCCCCCTGCTCACCTTAGTAGTGCACAATAGCTCATGGGAATACCTATTGCCATGGCTCAAAAAAATACTCGTTAGGTAGACCTTACGTCCCTACAATATTGTTGGCCAACTTGTACTACTTAAATATTTCCTCTAGTCAATCCTTCTATATCTCTTTTCATCCCTAGCCACCCACAAAAGAATTCTAAAGGCGGTCAGAGTAATCCAAAGAAATTTTCTATGGTAGGGAGCTCAATTGGCAAAGAAATGGGACTTGGTTTCATGGAACACTATATGTCTACCAAAAATAAAAGGAGGCCTCAAGCTAAGAGATCTTAAAATCTTAAGTAGCACCCTGGGATCCAAAACCTGGTGGCATTGGATTCAAAACAAGGGAAAATTATGGATCAACCTATGGAAACATAAAAATGTAGATCACATTGGCCCCTATGATCTCATTCGAATGTCGAAAGAACACTCAGGTTCCCTCATTTGGAGTGTAACCTGGAAAAACATATACCTTATCCAACAACACCGTTTTTGGGAAATTTAGGATGGCCTCTCAACCCTTTTTTGGGAAGACACTTGGAAACAACTCTGTTAGAAAAACATGATCACAAAGCAATAAAATAAAAAAAAATGCGGAAATAAAAAATAGAAGACACACAATACAATAGAGACACAAATATACGTGGTTCACCTAATGTGGGTTATGTCCACCAGAGAAATTTCAAGGTCCTTCCTTTTATTATCCAACAAAATGAAGGGATACAACCTACATCACACCCACTGTAACTTTCTCTTCTTTGTCTCACAATCTTCCCTCTCAAAATACAATATTCACAATAATCCACAGCCGCAATACAATTCCAGCATAAAATAGGGTTGCCTTTTAGGGAAAAAACCATAACATAACTTCTACAATCATATTTGCGACCTTATAATGAACGATTCAGATTTACTATGAAATTACAATATACATTTACAAGGCAATTTTTCCTTCGGGGGATGTTGCCCCAGAACCCTTGTCGGGGGCCCGCTGGCCCCCAGACCCCCTAGCTGGGGGGATGAGCCCCTCAGACCTTGCAGGGGGGGAAAGCTCCCCCTGCAACCCCCCCACATGGAGGGGTGTACAATCTTCATGGTGTATAAACACGATTGAAAACAAAGACCTCTAAATCAAGAAGATAATCAGGCTCCACAACCAACAATCTCCCACTTGGAGACTGATCACAACAACTCCACCATTGTTGTAACTGCTGAAGTATGATCCACCTTTTACCTAGAAAATTTCTCATCTTCACCTTCATTCTTGAAGGCTAATTGAAACTAAGCAGAAACTCAGTTTCTCCCTGGTTACTCCCTTTGTTAACATGTTTGCAGGATTCTGGATAGTGTGCATTTTTTTCAACTTCAAATGTTCATATTTCAAGATGGATCATATGAAATGGTAGCTGATTTGTATATGATTAGTCTTCGAATGGAAGGATGAGTTTTTTAAAAGATGAATGAAACTCTCATTTTCATAGTACAACCTATTATTCTCCTGCTTCTTTCCCAATTCCTCCATAAACCTCTGTAACCAAATCATCTTTTTACTAGCCTCTATAACAACAACATACTCTACCTCTGTTTTTTAAAGTGAAACAACCTTTTGCAATTTTGAAATACAACTTATTGTTGTTCCACCTATAATAAAAACATACCCTGTGGTGCTCCTCCTGCTATCTTTATCACTCGTCATATCTAAATCAACATATTCCTATAGAATAGTGTCTGAACCTCCAAAACATAATGCATGAGTAGCAGTACCTCTCAAATACCCGAGAATCCACTTTAATACCTCCCAATGTTCTTTACCTAGATTGTTCATATACCTACTCACAACTCCCACTGTATGTGCAATATCTGGTCTTGTGAAAACCATCACACACATCAAGCTACCAACTACTGATGAATAAGGGACCCTCGACATTTATTCTATGTCCTCCTATGTCTTGGGACACATTTTTTTGGTTAATTTGAAATAGCTGGCCAAAGGTTTACTAACTGGTTTTGCATTCTGCATTATAAGCCNNNTGAATTAACTAATTTCTTATTGAACACATTTATATCATGCATATTAGACCCTGCAACAAGCATGTCATCTACATACAATAGCAAGATAATATAGCTTCCATTTTCTAGCCTTTTAAAATAAACACAGTGATCAGAATGACATCTACTATAACCTTGTTCTATCATAAACCTGTCAAACTTCAAATACAACTTTCTTGGAGCTTGATTTATGCCATACAAGCTCCTCTTCAACCTGCATACCAAATTTTCCTTTATGTTGACCTCATACCCCTATGGCTGCTACATATAAATTTTTTCCTCCAAATCCCCATGGAGAAAAGTTGTTTTTACATCTCACTGTTCAATATGAAAATATTATACTGCCACAAGACTTAAAATAGTCCTAATTAAAGTCATCTTAACAACATGAGAAAATATTTCATCAAAATCTATACTTTTTTTTTGTGTAAACCCCTTTACAACAAGTCTAGCCTTATACCTCTTTTTTCCTCCATCTTCTTCCTTTAACTTGTAAACCCATTTATTCTGCAATGCTCTTTTTCCTACAGGAAACTAAACCAAGTCCCAAGTTTGGTTGTTTACCAAGGAGTCCATTTCCTCCTTCATGCCTTGCTCCCTCTTCTTTTTAGTTTCTACCTGCATTGCCTCTTCATAATTTTCTGGTTCACTAGAACCAATCAACAATAAAGAATACAATGAAGGAGAGTATCATTCAGGGGGTATACTTTACCTAGTATATCTTCTAAAAACACTTGCAGGAGTTTGAGGTACCTATTGCTCCTGTTGTTGTACATTTTGATTTTTTGGTACCTTTGGAATTTCTTTTTCAGTGATCTCATCAAGCACTGTGTATTTTGGTTTTTCTTTTTCCTATTTCTTTCCCTACAACTAATCTTTGTACATGACCTTCTCATTGAATATGTCATCTCTACTTCTAATGATTTTGTGATTTTCATAATCTCATTAGCGATAACCAAAATAATTAACACCATATCCAATAAAGGTACACTTCTTGGATTTTTCCTCAAGCTTTGTTCTATTTTCTTTATCAATATGGACAAATGCTTCAGAACTGAAAGTATTCAAAAGCTAATAGTTTACCTTTTTACCTTTCCATTCCTCCTCTGGAATTCCACCATCTAAAGAGATTGAAGGTCCTCTATTTATTAAGTAAACAACAATATTTACAACATTTGCCCAAAACTGTAAGGGCAACCCAACATGTAATCTCATACTCCTTGCACTCTCCATGATTGTCATGTTCATCCTTTCTAACACACCATTTTCTTGTGGTGTTCCTGGAACTGTTTTCTCTCTACGAAACCCATGGTATGAACACTAATCATCAAATTCCTTTCTGCAATATTCACCTCCATTGTTTGATCTAAGACACTTCAACCTTTTTCCTGTCTCATTCTCAACCAAAGCTTTCCATTTATTAAAAGTATCAAAAACATCATATTTTGTCGAATGTAATAAACCCAAGTTTTTCTAGTTACATCATGAATAAAAGTAACATAATAACGAGAGCCACCAAGAGATGATACATGAGTTGGTCCCCATACATCTGTATGAACAAGCTCTAACCTTTCACTCTTTTTTTCTTTTCCAACTCCGAGAAATCTGACTCTCTTTTGTTTTCCATAAACAAAATTCTCGCAGAAATCCAAATCAATTTGTTTAAGATCTGGAAAAAAAATTATTTTATGAAGTATTTGCATCCCTTTCTCACTCATGTGTCAAAGCCTATGGTGCCACAATGTTGTATCCACTCCTATAGAAGATAAAGAGATAAACGAGTCAGTATTACCAATACATAAATACAATGTACCTACCTTCTCTCCTTTTTCTATCACCAGTGATCCTTTGGTGACCTTCCACGCCTTATCTATAAATATGGATATACAACCTTCACTTTCCAACTTCCCTATTGAAATTAGTTTTTTCATTAGATCTGAACCATGTATTACCTCTTTCAACAACCATTGGTTTCCATTCTTTTGCTTTATTTGTACCTTACCCATTCCAACAATTTTTCATGGTGCATCATCACGCAAATGAACCTGTCCAAAATCACCTTGAACATAATCTAGAAAATGTTTCCTATGGAGTGTGGCATGAAATGAAGCCCCTAAATCTACCACCCAAGACTCAAAAATATTATCTATAGAAAGAATCAAAGCATCTTGTAACACATCACCTGTTACATTTACTTCCTAATTTTTCTCTTGCTATCCATCTCTTTGTTTCTTTGGAGCTATGTAGTCTTTCTTCAGATGTCGTTTCTTCCCACAATTCCAACACTCTATCTTTCCCAATATAGATTTAGCTCTACCCTTCCTAGAATTCCCCTAGTTCCCTGAGCCCTTTCCTCAATCCTTTTGTCTTCCCCTGTTCTCCACGTTTAACACATTACCTGATGTCTCACCTGTTCTTATTCGCCGCATTTCCTTGCTAAGGATAACACCAACAACATCATCGAATTTTAGAGTGTTTGAACCAGAGACAGAGTTAGTTACAACCATGACCAAGCCATTCCATCTTTCTGGTAATGATCATAGGATTAGAAGAGCCCTGACCTCATCATCAAATTCCACTTTTACAAAACTCATTTGATTAGAAACCGTATTAAATTCATTTAAATGATCTACAACAAACCCACCTTCTGACATCTTCATATTAAATAATCACTTCATTAGAAATACCTTATTGGACACCGAGGGTTTTTCATACAATTTATCTAATGCATCCATCAACTCCTACGTTGTCTTTTCTTTTGAAATATTGAAAGCCACCGACGTTGTCAGGCTCATCCATATCATTACTAGTGCCTTTCTGTCAAGAATCTCCTATTCTCCGTCCTTCATGGACATTGACTTCTTTATTATTCTGCCCAATGGTAGGAATAGATCCTTCTGATATAAATAATCTTCCATCCGCATCTTCCATAACTGGTAGTTTTGGCCATTAAATTTCTTGACCCTAAACTTTCCATCTTCTGCCAATGCTCCCACTCAAACCAAGAACCCTCTTTTCCTGTGAGTTACCTCTCACTTTAATACCAGTTGTTAGAAAAACATGATCACAGAGAAACAAAATAAAAAAAATGCATAAATAAAACACATAATATAAACAATACAATAGAGACACAGATATACGTGGTTCACCCAGTGTGGGCTACGTCCACCAAAGAAATTGCCAGATCCTTCCTTTTATTATCTAGCAAAATGAAGGGATACAACCTACAACACACACGTTGTAACTTCTTCTTCTTTCTCTCACAGTCTCCTCTCTCAGAATACAATATTCGCAATAATCCACAGCAACAATATAATTCCTTCATAAAAGAGGGTTGCCTTTTAGGGAAAAAAACCCTAACATAATTTCTACCATTAGATCTACAACCTTATAATGAATGGTTCAAATTTACTATGAAATTACAATATACATTTACAAGGAAAATTTTCCTTTAGGGGCTTCGCCCCTGAACCCCCATCGCGGGCCCACTGTCCCCCGGACCCCCCAGCCGGGGGGATGAGCTCCCCAAACCCCAGTTGTGGGGGAAAGCCCCCCCTTCAACCCCCTTGTGTGGAGGGATGTACAATATTTATGGGGTATAAACACGGTTGAAAACAAAGACCTCTGAATCAGGAAGATAATCAGGCTCCACAACCAACAAACTCCCCACTCTTCAATTGGATCAAGGGTTTGACTCTCTAAAGAACTCCTTTAAGATGATACATGGAAGGATCGTTCAAAACTATTGGTTTCCAAATTCAAAAACCTCATAATGGCATTCATGGAACCTAGAATGATATCATGTCCCTATACTGGACCACCATCTTAAGTCCTCTTTGCTTACAAACATCAGTAACTTAAAGATAAAGATATCTTATCATTCATAGAAGCTTATTTTGGGATATCATCCCACATGCTACTTCACTCTTAAAGAAGCTTACCATTTAGCAACTAATCACTATGTTCTCTCCACATATAATATTTGGGTGAAAAACTAGAAGTCGAACCTATGGCCTAAAGTGGTGACCTTTCTCTGGCAGGTTTCTCATACGAAGATCCTCACATGAGATCATCTCCTAAACAAGGTTTCATTGGCCCATGTTTTTGTGTGTTATGCCTCCAAGAAGAAAAATATATGAAACACCTTCTCAATTCTTTATCTTTCATTAATTCTCTATGGGACCAAGCAACTATCTCCTTATGCCAAACTGACTACATCAAAGATTCCATTAGATCCACGATCTCCTTTCGGAGAGACAAATGTTTTCACAATCCTATCCTAAACCGTATATGGAATATCTTCATAGGGTTCTTACTATGAGAGATATAGGAGGGAAAATGACGAATCTTCAAATATGAATCCTAGTATCCTACCTTCTCCCTCTCACCCTCTTGCCATCCTCTTGCAACCTCCAACCCCTCCTTTGGGTTTCATCGAGTCATATTTTGATGGTGCTTCCAAAGACAATATTGGAATTTCTAGCTATGGTGGAGTCTTCACAGACGATTCAAGAAAATTCTCAGAATTTACTATAACCCTCTTGGTATCAATTCCAACAATGCAACAAAACTTTAAACACTCATCCCTAGATTTCACTTCGTCAATACTCAACATTATGCTCAATAAAAACTATTTTATTATACAAATCTATTTATAAAACTCTCTCTATACAGAAATTAATTATAATATATTTTTTATAAAAACATTTTAAAAAAATTATTGAAATTTAAATTAATTAATTTTTTTTTAATAAAAATCTAAATATTTCCCTCCTACAAAACATAGATTTGAATATTTCAATGAAAATCTAAATATTTGTGTAGTACAAAACATAGATTGCAATCTTTCACTTTTATATAACGGGGATTTTTAACCCATTAAATTAATATTATACTTATTCGTCTAAAAAATGAAATGGGCTACCTCATCCCAATCTACAATATGATATGGTTTTTTATATAAATTTTATAAATAATTATAATTTTACTAATTTAAAATGATTTAACAATCAATTTTTATAATTTTTATGTGAGATTTTAATAATGTTATAGTATAATAAAAAATATTAAATAAATGTAAATTTGTTTAAACTAACTTTATACATTAATTTTATTTTTTTTTAAATTTTGTTATCATTTACTTTTATTTTATGTATTAATTCCTTTGATATCAAATAATAATGAAAATTTATAACACAAAAAATTCAACACTCTTATAATTCATAACACATTCAAAATTTGATACCTAATAAATTATAAATTCAAATTTAAAGTAGATTTACACATGTAGTTAAATTCAACACTGGTATAATTCATAAAATAAAATACAATATTTAATATTTAATTGAAAAATACTTTTAATTGAAAAATACTCATTGCATTTGCGTGTAAAATCTTAGGTATTTTTTATTGAGTGGGTCATAAACACAAAGGGTCGATATATATTTTGAATTATAATAAAAATATCATTATTAGTCCCTACTATAACATTCAATGTTGACATTCCATTAGTTAACATTTTGATTTTTAATTTGATTTTTAGTTTTAAAGTTTAATATATTTTATATACTTAGTATTATATCATTTAACTTTAAAAAAAATTATTTTTCTCAAATTTTATTGGATATCAACTTTGAATCATTATACACTTCAATGTAAGTGAATAAATAAGTATCAATGATGGATAAATGAGAGTAAGTAAGTATCAATGATTGATAAATGAGAGTAAGTGATCATTCATTTAACTTTAAACAAAATTATTTTTCTCAAATTTTATTGGATATTAATTTTGAATCATTATACACTTCAATGTAGGTGAATAAATGAATATCAATGATTGATAAATGTGAGTAAGTGATCATTCATGAAATGCATAGATAAATACATATCAAATTTCGATGAAGTAACGTAGCTAATACATCCTCACTAACTCCTCATCGCCTCACCAACTCTAGCCATACACACTGATAAATATTATTGCAATTGTGTTGGTGTTGAAAGGCAATGATCCAACTAAGCAAAGTTGCTTGTGCAACAAAGGTTGATTGCTTCCTTTGTCAAATCTTCTCTATTATTGAATGAAGTAGAAAAACAAGAATCAAGCGCCATTTCAATTTTTAACAATGTTTGTTTTATCATATGTATGTAGATAACCCTATACCAAATGTAACAAAGGAGTTGACCATACCAATTTTGATTGTAGAAGTCAAACTTTCCCTCCTTCTCATCATTTGTGCTTGCTTCCCCAACAAGATTTAAATCCCTATCTTGTGAGGCTATCAATGCATTTATAAACTCCAAGTCAACACGACCAGTTGAATCTTTCAATCTTAAATTTAATTATTTAATGATAATCAATGAAATAAGTGGTATTATAGTATAAGGAGCTCCATAAATCTATTCATTGGGGTTGGCGATTGACTCTTAGGGAAAGGGAAAGGAAAAGGGAGGCAGGATAGGCACTAAGACACTTTCAACAACAGGGATAAGAGAAATTCTTCCATACAAGACTACCCTCTTGATTTTGGGACCACACCTAAAATGGAGAACCATGGTTCTATGACCTATACCCTTGCATATGCCTCCCCTATTATAACTTAGAATCCTGATTATCTCTCTATTGGATTTTCCCTCTACTAAGATATTTGGGTTTGCAGAACTACGTGAAGCGACCTGCTAGTGGATCATTGAATTATTGAGAATATTGTTCAATTGATGAGGGAGTGGCCATCGCTTTCTCTAAGGAATTCAATTAGAATATTTCAAATTGATGTTGTTGTTGATATTATGGTAGCTACGGGAGGTATTTACCTCCACATGTAAACCTGACGAGAATAGAATACTCCGGGATGCAAGAAGAAACCCTAATGAGTTGGCTAATAACCCTAGAAGACATGTCCACTCAAGAGGATAATTTGTATTAGGTTATTAGCCTCCAAAAGAAGAAGACGGCCAGAAGAAATAATATATACTGAATAGACAGATACCCAGAATGAGAAGTCGGCCCAGGTAGTTAGCCAGAATTAGTATAAATACAGGAGGCCAGTCTTCATTCTGGTAGGCAGTCTCAGAATTGCAGAGAAACACTTGTGTGCATTGCAATGCCCAGTTTTGTGCCCAAGTTTGAAGGAGAGATGCCGTTGTAGCTAGCAAATCATGTTTGGCTTGGACTATCTCTTGGTTAGAGTTTGGACTATCTGATCAGATCTTGTTGGTGCGCTATCCTTGGGGAAATTTGCGCTACCCTTTGTTTGGCTATCTAGCCTAGGGTTTGCTTCTGGAGTGATTCTCTGTCAAGGTTAAGGTGCTCGGAGGGTGGCTTCGGCCTATGGTTGGGTGACAATAGAGATATTGTCAATGGTAAAATGAGCACATCCATTATATTCTAACAGGTTATGGGCCCACACCTCCTTCATTTAGTCTAACTGCTAGAAGGAAATATAGCCGTAAGGATATTAAGCTTGTTGAAGAACTATTGCTGGGGTTTCTAACAGGAGCAATCACCATAGCATTGTCGCTAGGGTTACTAGCAGGTGCAGTTGCAGAAACCCTAATCCTCTCATTGAGGTACCTTAACTGAATGGATTGACCTAATCTCTGGATAGATCAGTGTGACTTAGCCTAGCACATCTCCTGGTACTCTCAGCAAGCCAAGATGTCAAGTTTGAATTTTTGGTCAAATCTAGGATTGACCAAGTCAAAATAGCCATGACTTACTCTATGAAGTCAGAGAACAAGTTAGATGGAGCTTCTAACTTCAGAGCATGGAAGACAAGGATTGATCTCATCCTTGCCAAGAATAAAGTGCTAGATATTGTGAAAGGAAAGATCGTGGAACCAGTGTTTGAAGAAGGAAAATAGAAAGAACCACAGAACACTACAACTATGTAGAAGTTCAAAGACGGTGACATCAATGCTATGAGTATCATAGTGGAATCTATAAAAGACCACTTGATACCCTACATCTCCCATCTTGACTCATCTCTTCTTGGTCATATGTACGATGCCCTAACAAATCTCTTCTTGGTCATAAACATTGGACAAGTTATGAGTCTGAAGAATGAGCTCCGTGACATGAAGATGAATGACAAGGACAGCATAACATCATATTTTGTGAGAATTTCTCAGTTAAGAGATCAACTACAAGCTATTGAAGAGATCATTTCAGAGAAGGAATTGGTAAACATAGTACTCAATGGTCTTCCCAAGACGTGGGA
>JASDQU010107765.1:26227-36635 GCA_032191745.1 Picea mariana
TGTTCCAAGAAGAACTATACCTATGGAAGAACAACAAGATAAGGATTGCTATCATTATACAAGTCAGATAATACACATGAAAGGATGAAATACATCAAACAAATCATGTGGAAGCTATTACAAGAAAATCCGAAATTAGAACCAATCCTGAAGAGACTGAGAATAAGCAAGACAGAAAGAAGTCACCAATCAAGAGGAATTTGGAGAAAGACTTATAACACTCTACAGAAGGGAATGAGGATGCAGACGAAAGCGTGGACTCTCCTAGATGGAGGGAGCCAATTATATATCACCAAAAAGAAGAACATGCACTCATACATGAAGCAAGGATTAGGAGGGAGCTAATCCTATGATCCATTGAAGATGATGAAGTATATATCTATGGTAGCAACCATAAAAGGTAGTACGTGTTCAAATCAACCTCAGAAGAAGTCTTCTTCGAAGAGAAGCCTTAAAGTATCCTTGGTTGTCCATCCACATCCATGATCCTATGACGAAAGAAAGAAATGGAATATTTAGGGCATGGAATCTGTAAGAAACTCCATGGACCCAAGAGCTAAAGAAAAACATGAGGAAGAACATGAAGATTCCAAGAAAGAAAGAGAAGCCAGAACAACCGGTCATTGTATCGAGAAATCACAATATTACCAACCTGATATGAACTCACTAAAAGAAATCAAGTAGAGGAACTGAAAGTTGTAATGAAGAACAATGTATGGAAGACTTATGAATGAAAGCATTGCAAGATCCAGAACTATAGGTTCTCCTAGATGGAGGGAGAAGACTATGATGATTTCTTGTTCCAGTAAACCAAGCATACCTCTACATGAGTCATTATATCATACATGGGTTGGATTTCTACATCAGATGAATGAAAATACTGTTCTCCAGAACAATTGAACAAAAAGAGTATGAAGATCAACCTCAAGACTTTGAGAAAGAGATCCTTGTATGCAGATGGAAGAAGATAACTTGATGGAGAACCTCCAATGCACAACAGAAGCATGGTGAAGATTTTCTTAGAATGATTACTCAGAAAATTAGGGTGATGGATTGCCAATCCATGACAAAGATCTCATGATGACAGAAGAAGTGACACATGGATATGTTCTAGTTTTCCAACAATGATATACCTTATTAGTTAGAGCTACATGAAGCCTTCAGAGAAAACCAATGTTCCAAAACGAAGTACATTTGAAATCAAGCATTACATTATCCGTGATGAAGACCAGAAAGGAGAAAATTGTTCTCCAATACATATCTCCACAAGGTGAGTAGATGAGCAGAAATTTTGGTAAAGCTTCTGTCCAAGATGAAAGAGTTTGCGTACTCAAGCAAGAGCTCATGGAGACGACTTCCTTATTGAAAAAGGAAGAGATGACTCCCAAGTTGGGAGGGAGAACTGATGTATTATTGATTAATGGATAGTCATTTTTCAGTTTGAAAAATGGTCCAGGATGAGCGGATTCTTTCTAGTTTGGAAAGTGGATTGAGATTTCTAACGGACATACATTTTCCAGTTCAGAATTTGGTCCAGATTGCTGATGTACCATAGAAAATGACTTCCCATTGTGGTTAACATGGGGAGTGGTCTAGGGAAGTATCTCTTCTTGAGGGTTACTCAAGAAGACTGGCCCGCCTCAACGGACAACAATTTCTCATTGTGGTTAACATGAGGAATGGTCCGTTTTGGAGGTTGGTGTAGGACAATCATTTCCTCTTGTGGTTAACATGGGAAATGGTCCAGACAATCATTCCTTAGGGAGGATTCATTCTCTCCAGGTTTCACTTTGTTTAGTGCTAGAGGAATGGCCAAGGGTGGGGAATGGTCCAGGTTCAGCAATCAGGGACCTACATTCCTTAGGGTAGACTCATTCTCTCCAGGTTACACTTTGTTTAGTGTCGTAGGAATGGCCCAGGGTGGGGAATGGTGTAGGCTCAGAAATTAGGACAATCATTCTTCCTTGCTTGAGAAGAATAGTCCAGATAGCTCATCATTGATGTTTTACCTTTTGAGGGCAGATGCTCTTCCAAGATCTCACAGATGTGAGTGGAAGAATGGCCCGGATGATTCAGTGTATATCATAATTTTGTTTCTGTGCAGGTTGATATCAGATGATTGTTATGAAGACTGTATATCTCTAGACAGTAGATGTATACTACTGTGGTGGATATGTTCCACTGTTTGTGACTCTATGTCACTAATCAAGTACCTGTGTGCTACTTGGTGTGGTAGTGTACCAATGGATTGTAGTTTTGTACTACTATGGATAGACACAGTTGTGTTCTATTGAATGATATTGTTCTAATTGCCTTGAAGACTATCAACAATATTGGAAATGATTATCAACTAGATGGATGATCAATTGATAGAGACGAAAAATGGTTCAGGACATTTATTCTTCTAGGACATATGTCCGAAATAGAAGAATGGCTCTTGTGTCACTCTGTTGAGTGAGTAACTTGTCCAACATCATGTTTGATTACTTAGACAGAGTATGGTTTCGAGAGATGATGTAGTTGATGACATTGATAGTGATGATGGTGTTCATGATCCAATCATGAGATATTCTATACAACTATGTTAATGCTACCGAGTGAATGGTATGTTTTTTGCTCAAGACCATTACCTATAATACCTCCCTAGCTAGGAGGGAGTGTTGATATTATGGTAGTTGCGGGAGGTATTTACCTCCATGTGTAAACCTGACGAGAATAGAATACTTCGGGAAGCAAGAAGAAACCCTAATGAGTTGGCTAATAACCCTAGAAGACATGTCGGCTCAAGAGGATAATTTGTATTAGGTTATTAGCCTCCAAGAGAAGAAGTTGGCCAGAAGAAATAATATATACTGAACAAACAGATACCCAGAATGAGAAGTCGACCTAGGAAATTAGCCAGAATTAGTATAAATACAGGAGGCCAGTCTTCATTCTGGTAGGCAATCTCAGAATTGCAGAGCAACACTTGTGTGCAGGTTTGAAGGAGAGATGCCATTGCAGCTGCTGCAGCTAGCAGATCACGTTTGGATTGGACTATCTCTTGGTTAGGGTTTGGACTATCTGATCAACTCTTGTTGGTGCACTATCCTTGGGGAAAGGTGTGCTACCCTTTGTTTGGCTATCTAGCCTAAGTTTTTCTTCCAGAGTGATTCTCTATCAAGGTTAAGGTGCTCGAAGGGTGGCTTCAACCTATGGTTGGGTGACAATAGAGATATTGTCAATGGTAAAACGAGCACATCCATTATATTCTAACAGTTGCTTCAAGGCAGGTACCCTCCTTTGTTGGGAAAGCAATAAATCTCTTCCCCTCAGCGGGAAAGTGATTTCATAACTTCTTGTGGTCAGGAAGATCAGTCACACCAGAAGGAAACACGATTAGTGACACCTCCCTCTGCTATGCCTTTTGATTTCTGCTAATGATCGTGTTGATCCATCAAGGAATGACAGAATATTCCATGATCAAATGATCCTTACATCAATGAGCAATATATTTCATTTTCCAATTGTTGACTACTATAAATAAACTAAGAAATGAAAATAGTGAGCTAGCGATGTGGTTGAGCGCTAGTTAGATTCTTTTTTCTTTCTTTTCCATGTAATTTAACGACACTCTTAAATTAAAATATACAATTATTTAAGTTTGCAAAACATTTTTTAATGTTTCATATTATTATTTAGTAAAAAGTGATAAAAAGATTGAAAAATCAACATTTTATTGTTTCATTAACTTAAAACACGTTTCCCAAAGGGGTTGGATCCAATGGTGGAAAGCGATGAGTTTTTCATCGTTGGACAAGGTTCAATTCCCGTGAGGGCTTTACTTGGAGTCATGGGGGCACCTTGAGGTAGTGGTCGAATGTGTGGTTGCGCTCGAAGATACTATATTAAATGGTATTGTGACCCGTTCACATATAAGTGGATAAAATCCCACCCCCATGTCCTTCAAATTTTAAGTCCCCGTGGTGTAGAGCAGTCTATGAGGGGGTGTGTTGTTAAGACACTCCGTAAGTGAAGTCACTGGTTCGAAACCTCTGGGGACACCTCAAATCCAGCCATGTTAAGTGCTGGTGCGGTCCAGGCCAAGTGTGATCCTCGAGTGATTTTGACTACTTAGATGCCCCTGGGTCGTGGCATCTCAACCACAGGCCAATCCCACATGTCAGAGATATTTAGTTAACAAAAAAAACTTAAAACACTTTAATGATAAAATTAAATTATTTAAAAATAAAAATTATGTTGCTTCCAATATTTTTTATTAATTAAATATAAATGATCCAACTTCATATTAGT
The DNA here is from genome assembly GCA_032191745.1 of Picea mariana. Lineage (NCBI taxonomy): Eukaryota > Viridiplantae > Streptophyta > Pinopsida > Pinales > Pinaceae > Picea > Picea mariana. The sequence continues at coordinate 30,521 of JASDQU010107765.1, forward strand.
GATATACAAATACAAACCTTTCACATAAAGAAGTATTAATGAAATATACCATAACTTTTAACACAAAAAAAGTTAAAAGATAATATTTTAAAAATAGAAATGAAATTTAAATAAAATTTATTTTAAATTATTCATTATATATATAAATTACAGCCTGAGTGGGTCTAATGGTTAAGAACATGTGTTTCCTCTTGAGAGGTCACAAGTTCTAATCCAGAAGAGGTAGGGTATGTATACCTTCATATATTTTACCAGTCAAATCACTAAGTGGAAGGGATCCCTTGTCCCACAAACAAGAGGATCTCATGCACCAATTTGGTGTAGCTTAGTCGTGACCTTAAAAATAGATTTTATATATATATATATATATAATTATTCATACATTATAATTATATATTGTGATAATTTTTTATAAAAAAAAATATATTATAAATATTTGTTTAAAAATTTATAATGTATGAACATTTATATATATATATATATATATATATATATATATATATATATATATATATATCTTTTTATAAAAAAATCTCACAATATATAAAAAAAATATTAAAAGAAAAAATATTTACTCATGACATATTTTAAAAATATCTATCTAAAAAAAGAGATATTTAATGAAAATTTAAGTGTTTCCTTTTACAAAACATATTCTAGTCTTTCCTTCTTTTTTTATATTCTAGTTTTTCGCTTTTTATAATTGGAATTTTTAATACATTAAAGTAGCATTAAACATATCCCAGTTTTTTTTTTTTTTTATTCTAGTCTTTCGCTTTTTATAATAGGAATTTTTAATACATTAAAGTAGCATTAGACTTTTTCATCTAAAATATTAAATATGAACATGGCTACTTCATCCAAAAATACAAAATGATATGGTTTGGTCCTTATGTTTGTTTGATATAAATTATATGGATAGTTATAATTTAGACTTTTTCATCTAAAATATAAAATATGAACATGGCTACTTCATCCAAAAATACAAAATGATATGGTTTGGTACTTCCTTTTTGTTCCATATAAATTATATGGAAAGTTATAATTTGACATAATTTATTAGAATTTAATGTAAGATTTTGTAATTGAAATTATATATATATTTTAAAAATTTGTGTTCAATATTGAAGAATAAAGATCCATTTTAAATATAACATAGTATAGTTACTATCTTTTTAAATTGTATTTTTTTTTTAAGGATAGAGATCTATTTTAAATATAATATATTATTTTTTATTACATGAATATAGATGTTGTAACATATGTATTTGGAAAATTTAGTTATAGATATGATTATTTCATAGGTATAGATTGCATTCTCTTTTGCTTGAGATAAAGCGAAGGATACTTATTGTTATCTACAAATCTTATTCTGGGATGGAGGATTAGATCATCAGATCATCTTTAGAAGATTCATTTACCAATGAAGGCTTTATCTTATTTCCATGCGGTCTTATTGTGGTTTTTCAACTCCTAGAATGATGTCATTATTTAGAAGGCATTGGGACTCATTTATGTAATCATGTGGATAGTTTTGTTTTCATTCATTTTAGGTAAAACTTCCTAATTACCAACATAACAATTCCTACTTCTAGAAGCTAAAGAGGGGTTTCAATAAACACTACACTACTTATGAAACATGGTGCCTCACCTAAATTAACACATTTGGAAATTGGTTTGGTGTTCATCACCAACTTATCAACTTATGCGTGAATTTACAAGGACAAGTTGGCAATCACAACCAAGTGAAGTTTGAGACAAAACATGCCATTCATAGGTACATTTTACACCATGTTCTTATTTCCTTCATTTATTTCCTTTTTATATATTGTGTGGTTCAATGGCCTCCTCTAACATACCGAATGGATTTCCAATCTGGTCCCTGTCAAGAAGAAGAATGGGGATTCTAGTCTCTGTGTTGATTTTAGAAATTTGAATAGAGCTCCAGAGAAAGGCAATTGGCCTATACCCCGGATTTTGCAATGTGTTTCGTGATCTGAGATGTTATCTCACTTAGATGGATTTTTAGGTTACAATCGAGTTCTGGTTGCCCACGATGATCAATTGAAAATGACATTCAGAGCCAAGTGGGGAACTTGTGCACATAAAATAATTCCCTTTGGATTAATCAATGTAGGGGAAACCTTCTAGAGAGATATGGATGTATGTTGGCACCCAAAGTTTTGGGTAAATATCATGGGTGCGCAAAAATGTAGTTGTGCGTGCCTATTCCAGTTTTGCACATACTCAAGAAGATATTCGAGGAGTGACAGAAAGAACATGCACCACATCAAGTTTTGTTAATGCGTGCCAGTTCGAGTTCTTCCAACGCGTGACGGTCCGAGTTTTGTGATACACATCGGAAATCAAGAAGACATTGCATGCACACCGAAATCAAGAAAGAATCTTCAGGAAATATTCCCAAATGATTACTACAAACATCACAAGGGATCATGGAGTAGCAAGAAGATGATCTGGAAAGGTAGTTAATATTTCCATGATTCCAAGGAGGCAACATGGAATGCATGGGAGTGATAAAAGCATGCGGGACTGGAAATCAACTAAGTGAGTGGAGAATAATTGAAAGTAATTGAGCACCAGAGTGGAGAAGGATATAAAATGAAGAAAGGATGACATAAAATAGGTTTTTTATTTTTCCATGGTTGAGTTAGTTAGTGAGAAAGTGTCCTTGAACTCGATTTTAGCATATGCCTTGTAATGTCTCAGGTTGTAAGTTTGATTATGTCATATATGTACAATCTGAAGGAATGTACGTGGCACAATCTAATGTAACTCTGGCGAATTGTAGGAGAAGAAGTAAACCCCTGTTGTTGTCAATGACTTGCCTACTTAAAGTCTATTTGTGTATGACTAAGGGATAATAATAAAGCTTCAGTGATTTTAGATCTATAATGTGTCAATTGAATGTGTTTGCTTATGTTATACACTATTAATTATTAAAGTAATCTGCAATGGATAATATGAATATCAACTCGGATGGATCTCTGTGTGTTCATTACTTCGTCCCCGACACAAGACTATGTTGGCATGTTTTACAGGTGGCGTATGCTTGTCATTGATGGCAAGTACAACAATGATGATGGCTTGAGTACAGGTATNTATTTTGGGAAGACGCAGCAGAGTAAGCTCGTGAAGACCAGAGGAGATAGTGCAGAGGTGCACGCAGAGTGCAGAGTATGTGTGTTTGTCATTGATGGAAAATATCACGACCAACAACACAACGATGATCGCATGGCAAGATCAGAAGATAAATTCCGTTTCGGGTATCAGAAACAAAGACTTCATTTCGGAGTTCCAGATACCGGGAGTTGGAGGAGTCAAGAGTCAAGACTCTTCATCATAGGAGTTTCGAAGTGCTGAAATGCGAAATGTCGAAAATCCAGAAACATGCACATCAACTGGAGTTTTGGATACTGGGAATTGGAGGAGTCAAGAGTTGAGATTCTTCATCACAGGAGTCCTGAAGTGCCGAAATGAGAAACGCCGAAAATCCTGAAACAGGCACATCAACCGGAGTTTCGGATATCGGGAGTTGGAGGAGTCAAGAGTCGAGATTCTTCATCACAGGAGTCCCGAAGTGTCGAAATGCGAAATGCTGAAAATCCTGAAACAGGCACATCGAGTGGAGTTTCGGATACCGGGAGTTGGAGGAGTCAAGATTCGAGACTCTTCATCATAGGAGTCCCGAAGTGCCGAAATGCGAAATTGCGAAAGTGTTGTATGGATAAGTGCTTGGTCATCGTCGGTGGTTACATCGTCGAAGAGTTGTAGAGAAGAGCTCGAAGAGACAAGCTCCATTTCGGAGGTTGGGACATGGAGAGTCGAGACGACTCATCACAAAATCCCCGAAACGTGAAATGCGAAATGCGTGTTCAGAATTGGCCCCTGGTCATAACCTATGGTCACATCGACGAAGGCTCAAGGGAGGAGGTAGCACGAAGCTAATCTCCATTTCGGAGATCGTGACTTGGAGAGACGAGATGCCTCACCACAGGAATGCCAAAATGCTGAATTGCGAAATGGCGAAATAAGCGCGAGACCCATCATTTATGATCCAATGGTGCAAGTTATTCAGGAATATGATCGAAGGGCTACTGTTTCTCTTCACAGTTAATCGATCAGTGGCGATTTAGTTTCTGATGCGGTTTTTGGAGGTTCATAGTGTAACTGCTAGAAACGACTGATTGTTTCTGCCAGAGGACTCAAAGAGACTTCAGGATGATCGCTAGAGAAGCTGAAGAGTCTCAAGGAATCTGCCAGTGGAATGAACACTGTTCATAGAGGCGATTGACAGATGGAAGAGCATTGAAGCCTGTAACTGCAACAGAGAGGATGAGCTCGACTGTGATAGAGAAGACAAAGAGTCTTGACTGCTAGAGAGGCTAAGGAATCTCAGCATAACACCCAGTGATGATGAACGCATGGGCATAACTGCTAGAAAAGCTAAGGAATTGCCATGATGATGAGGTAGAGGTCTCGACATGAGTAGAACATGTAGAACATGTAGAACAGAGAGAGTGTGTTGATGAGGGAACGAAGCAGAGCAAAAATTGAAGTGACAGTGAACAACCTAATTAATGGAACGGTGGCATGTTGAAGAGCATGCGGAGGCACTGTGCATGGAGGACGAAGAAGGTGCACAGATAGTATAAATACGCAGAATAGAGAAGATATGGTTGTTGCTGTTGAGAGGGATTTATGCGCATAGAAGGAGGCAGAGTGCAGCAGCCGAAATGCACAGAAGAGGAATGGTGTATTGAAGGGACATGACACACAGAGCATAAAAGGCAGTAGAACATAAAGCGTAAGGGGAGTGTGCAGGAAGACACTGATGCAGGTAGAACAGAGCAGTGTAGCAGAAAAATGATAAGACCGGTAAGCCATTGATAAATATTGTATCACTATGATAAACTTATATATAGAAAACTTTATATTTAAGGGTGGTTGGGAGGTGCTAGGGAGGACTGTTGTCCTCATAGGTTCAAGTGGGTGCTTGAACACAGGGAGTTGTAGCTTACATCTGGTTGCAGCCAGAAAAACCAGGGTGGCAAGGTGGTGCAAGGGAGAACATTGGTTATCTGATATATAGGTCGGTGCATGTGTAATTGGAAGGTGGTGCTTCCATCCAGTTGGTGCTGGAACTTTTAGGGAGTTGGTGCTTCCTTCTAGTGGGTGCTAGAGAAACCTAGGAGTTGGTGCTTCCTTCTAGTGGGTGCTAGAGAATCCAGAGAGTTGGTGCTCTCAGCAAGTAGCAGCTTGCAAAACAGAGGTTGTAGCCTCATTATGATTTGGTGCTCATAAGTATGATAATGTACAGAATGTAAAGATTACTTATCATATAAAGAAGAAGAGGTTTTTACCCTTTATGGGTTTCCTCAGGAAATATCTGTCTCTGTATATTTCATATGTGTGAATGATGTTGAATGTTCTATTGATTACTTCCTGCATTATTGTGATGACATTAAGTGTTCTGCAAAGAGTTTAAAATAAGCATAATTGTTTAAGCATGGTAACAACTGATTCAACCCCCCCCCTCTCAGTTGTCCAACAGACTAGATGGTCTCTCTGATCCTCATAGTGTCTCAGGTGAGACCTTCTTCATTCTTGTCTGAGGATTGATGTGTTGATGCTTTGGGGTTTTTGTTGGTCACCTCTGGATGAAACCTAGGTATTAACCCCTTAGAGTTAAGAAGGACATGCACAAGCGTGAAACAACCCAAAAAATGGTTATGTTTTCAGGGCCTGAATGTTTTGCATTGAGTGATGAAGGAAAAGAATGAGGTGTTATCCATCTTGGGAGGAAACTCAAAATTGTTTGACTATGAAGGAAGATGATTTTTCTGGGTGGGAAACTCAAGGTCTAAAGGATAATGTGAATCGATGGAAGCATAGGTATCTATACACTAATATGCATGAAATTTTCTTTTTTTAATTTCCATGTATGTTGTATGAATGGTTGAAAATGCAGACCGCCACTAACACTTTGATGCCGTTAGAACCAGTAGTTTGGGATTAAGCCATAATTGATAGGCTAAAGGAATTTGATAATAAGTGGACTCAAGCTTTCAATTTTAGTTTTGCTCGAGTAAAGGAA
>JASDQU010107765.1:36845-51366 GCA_032191745.1 Picea mariana
GAGGTGAGGAATATAAATGACCCAGAGGAGAATAAGAGAGAGAGAGAGAGCACCGAAAGATATGCAGGAAGAGTTGAGTTGAGGAGGAGAGTGGAGCAAAGAAGCAGAATGTAATTATCAAGGGGTGCACGATGAGGGGTCAGGCCCAAAATGAAGAGTAAGGACACCACACTAGGAGGATGTGTGAAAGAGTGATATGTGCTAGAGAGAAGAATATATGAGGAAATACCTGTGAAGAGGTGCAACATGGAGAGTAAGGTATCTAGTGAAGATACCCATAGTAGTAGTAGTAGTAGTAGGGGCCCAAAAGATGAAGTCTGAACCCCTTGGATATTGTGGAGTGTTTCAACTTTAGAGGAATATGAAGCACAAAGTAGAGGCATGGGAGAAGGAGAGGAACATGGAGGATCTCTTAGTGGTGGGGGAGAAGAATTAGTGATATTAGATGGTATTGTGCGGTTGTAGGTAAGAAACTCTATGGGTCACCTCACAAGAAATGTTATAATTAGATGGAGTTACCCCCCATTTGAACCACCCCCCTTTCCCATTTGCAACCAAGAAGAGAGAACAACAAACAACGAGGAAATTGGAGTTGGATAAAGAGTAGGAGAAGAAGGAAGATAAGTGACGAGTGAAGAAAATCATTATTCCACAGGTGAGTGAAAAATATAAAAACCACCAGAGTGAATTATTGTCCATCGAATAAGTGGAACCCTACTCCCAAAGGTGTCATATGTGGGGGAAAAATCTAGCACAAATGCAGGCCAAGAATATTCCCTAGGGTTAGGGATGAGGCCAACTTGAAAAGACCTAAGAAAATCTATTAAAGACAAGTATGTTAAGGGGAAGGATGCTGCTGAGTACTTGTGAGAAATGACTTTGATGGTTTTGGGAAGAACAAAAAATTTGAGAAATCTGGAGAAGGTTATACAGTTTTCAATCCCTATGGAATAATGATTTAGTCTCGGGGGTGACAAGAACAAGTAACATTGGTCATTCGTGTTTATAGTTGGGAGGAACTAGTTCTCTACTTAGTTTGTTTCCAGTTAATAAAGAATGATCATGCATGTTTTCTTATTTCATTTGTTTTGCTAATGAATGATGATGTTTGCAATAGTTACAATATTGGTTAAAAACAAACATATTTTTTGTGTTGTATTTATTTAAATACTAGCAACAAGAAAACAATGTGCATGCATGCATCTATGTTCTAATTATTTAAATTTTTGTGCACACCTGTATCTGTGTTCTATTTATTTAAATGCTGGTAACAAGGAATTGAGAAGCACACATGTACAATTCATCTTCCATGTGTTCGATAAAATACTAGAGAAGTAGGGTATTTATTTATATTGTGCTATTTAAAAGAGAATAAAATCCATCTATTTACCTTTTATTTACAAATAATATTATTTTTCTTATTTACTTTTTATTTACAAACAAGATTATTTGTTAGAAAAAGTGATCCAGGTGGATATCGATGGCCACCCACCTATTCCAATTGGCTCACATATAGATGTCATCCTGACAGTTTCAATTTTCATCTTGGAAAATGTTTTCTAGCTTTTCGGATCCTAAACATTCGGGGCCATTTTGAGTCCCTAAAAACCATTTTTTGGGCCTCCCACAATCACACTATGGTCAAATTCAAAGTGTGACAACATAATGTGTATTCCTCGGACATAAATTTGGAACAGGATATTGTGTGCCTAAAATGGAGATCATATGCAAAAGTTACGACCCCGGGAAGTTGATGTACCAACTTACCCCAATGAGGCCCACATGACTTTTGGCACTTCATCTCCTAGGGTTAGTTTTTTGGATGTCTAGGGTTTTGGAATTCATGTTTGATGTAAAATAGCCTTAGGAGCCTCATTGTACTGATCTTCTTGTGAATGAGCATAGTTGTCACATCTCTTCTCAGAGATAAGATGCCACCATTCTAGCAAGCTTGTTTCAGTTTGCATTTTATAGTTTCAACACCTTTCTTATTTAATAGAAGTCAAGTTTTATTGTATCTCTATTATTATTCATCATGTTTCTGTGTTAATATTATATATCATTTCGTTCCACTCATAAATCCATATTAGTGGTATCAAAGCGGTCTGCTCCTTGTTGTTTTTTAGTGCATGTCCCCGATGAGGTCAGGGTATAGAGAGTTGGGTCTCGAGCTTGTTTATCTTGAGGACAACAACTCTCACACGCCCAAGAAACCTTCCATGGTGGGAGAAAATAAAGATGATGAGACATGATATCCTTTCAAAATGTTGCTCGAGGAATCCCTTAAGTGACAGAGGAACGAGATGATGGATAACTTTGCACAAATCCTTCGATGAATGCCAACAAGCTTCGCATCTACCTCAAGCAAAGGATCAACCCCCTTCAAGGTACAAATCAATTTTTATATTCCTATATTTGAAGGTCAAGTAGATGCATATGACGTAGATAAATGGTTAAACCTTCTAGAAGGGTATATTTCTGCCCACAACCTTTCTGATAGATAAAAGATTACATTTCCGCTCCTCAAGGTCGTCCCCCATGCTTAAGATTGGTTGGATATTTTTTGTGAGCAAAATAAAATATAGGGATCTACATTATTTGTAGTTGCACCCACTTGGGGTTCCTTCAGGCATGCTATTAAGGAAACTTACTACCATTTTGGAAGTTATGACAACTTCTATACAAGATGGACCACACTGTAGCAAGAAAGAGACCAAACAATGTCAGAGTTCACTGATGTCTTCCATACCTTTTGCACCAAGTTGGGTATCAAAGAATTTGAGCAAAATTTGGTGCTCAAGTACTGCGATGATATGCATAGATACATCCAGAAGGAAATGTAGTTTCTATACATTTCATCCTTGGGCGTGGCATATCGATATGCTGTAAAAATTGAGTAGAATCTTAAACAAAAGACGTGACATTTTGGGTCTACCAACCCCTCACAAAAAAAGCAGGGAAAAGGAAACCCCAACCCATAGAACAAAGGAAAGAGCAAGGATGGACAACATCAGGAAAACCAATCCAAACCACAAACAAAGAAGGACAATGGGTAGACAAAGAAAGACATTGGGAAATGGTGTGAATTCCATAAGATCCCCTGGAATAACAATGTTGAATGCCGCTCAAAGCAGTCATTAGTGGTCGAGATGAAAGCATCTGAATCAAATGCAAGATTTGAATATGAGTCAAAACTAGAAAAAGGGATATGAATAATTTATGCAAGACCAAGTGCCACCATTGCTACCACCACCAAGGTCTATCCTGATGAACCAGATGAACCAAAGGAAGGTGAGTGCCTCTTTCATTCACAAATGTGCGTGAAGGGTACTCTGATGCACTTCATTATTGATAGAGGTAGCCAGAAGGATCGCATATCAACATAAGTCATCAAATGGTTGGTTCTGCTGACATCACCACACCCGCAGTCGTACACCATCGGATGGCTCCACCAAGGGAGTGATCTCCACATTAGCCAACAGTGTTGCCCAACCTACGACATCAAGCCCTTCAAAGATGAGGTATTGTGTGATGTTCCCGCCCTTGAAGTTTGTGATGTTATTTTGGGCCAACCTTATTTATGGAAATGTCATGTTGTATATGAGTGTAGGCCTCATAGTGTTATTATTACTTTGGACTGGAAATTATACAGGATACCAGAGGTAGTCCCATCTACTGTCATTTCCTTGATGTCTTCCAAGTAATGCAAGAAGGTCATCTCTCAGAACAAGAATTTTTTCTTCTTCATGATTCATTCTCAGAGTGAGTGGAAGGTTGCAACCACATCCATGGCATCCGTGATAGGTCTCTCCACGAAGAAGAAGCAAGTAGATAAGGTCATGGAACAATACAAAAAAATATTCTCCTCACTCACTAGGGTACCTCTGCATTGTTAGGTCAAACACTCAATCAATCTGACCCCCGACACACCACTACCTAATGGGCCAGTCTATTGTCGCTCTTTGTCAGAAAATGAGGAAATCAAGTGCTAGATCCAAGAGCTACTCGAAAAAGGGAACATCCATCCAAGATCTTCACCTTGTGTAAGCCCAATCATGAGTGTGCAAAAGAAATATGGGTCCTAGCAACTATGCGTTGATTACCGGGCCCTAAATAAAATCAGAGTCATGAACCAATGCCCAATTCCTTGAATTGATGATCTCTTTGACTAGCTAAGGGGGGCCAAATACTTCAATAAGATTGATATGAAGTTTGACTGCCACAAGGTCCCAATAAAGTAGATTGATGTATGGAAGACTGCCTTCAAGTCCAAAGAAGGTATTTTTGAATGGTTGGTCATGCTCTTTGGCTTGGCAAATGCCCCAACAAATTTCATGAGGATGATGGACGACATCTTGCAACCATTCACCAATTATTTTGTGGTGGTGTATTTGGATGACATCATCATCTTTAGAAAGTCTTGGATGGAACACTTGCAACACATTCAATAGGTCTCGCACACTCTGTGACAACACAAGCTATATGAAAATTTGGAAAAATGCTCCTTCGAAATGAACAAGGTCCAATACCTAGCCTACATTGTTGATGAGCATGGGGTGCATATTGATCTAGCCAAAATCCAGGTCATCTGTGACTAGCCAGCCCTAACCACACTCACTGAGCTTCAGAGCTTCTTAGGCCTTGACAATTTATATCATAGGTTTGTGTTGGAATTCTACCACATTGCATGGGCCCTTAGCCAAGTGACTAGGGACGATGACAAGGAAACATTCGTGTGGGGAAAACCGCAACAAAAAGAATTCAATGATTTGATGTAATGCTTGTGCTCAACCTCAGTGCTCTCATTACCTGATCTGCATCAACCATTTGAGATTGAGACAGATTCTTCAGACTATATTGTGGGTGCAATTCTCACTCAACATGGAAATCTAGTTGCCTATCATAGTGAGACACTTTTAGATACTGTCTGTAAGTACCCCACTTATGACAAATAAATTTACTCCATTGTACAAGCCCATCGCCAATGGAGGAATTGCATTCTTGTGAAAGAGACAATCATCCACACTGATCATAATCCTTTGCAGTTCATGCAGACACAAAATTTCATAATGACCACCATCATAAGTGGTCCACATGCTTGCAATAGTTCCATCTAAACATTAAGTATAAGACATGGAGCACCAACTGTGTCGATGATTGCCTCAACCAACCTACAATTGTCTCACTAACCATGGTGCTACACTCCTGCATACATGAGACCTTTGGATTTCCCCCAACTCTATGAGCAGGATCATGACTTCACCACTACCTACCAGATGCTGGGAATTAATAAAAACTGTCACTGATTTTTATCTGCATGATGGGTTGTTGTGCCATCTGGGCCATCTTTGCATTCCATTAAGCGAGAGAGAGAAATTAATTTGGGAATCTCACTATAGTCGGGTGGCAGGACACTTTGGTGTAGAGAAGACAATGGAAGTGATGCAACGACATTTCTATTGGCTGAAACTCTGATAGGATGTCAGCAAGTATATCAGGTCCTACATGACCTGTGCCATTGCCAAACTAGCCATTAAGAAACAAGGCATGTACACCTCTTTGCCTACTCTTGAAAATCCCTGGGAATCCATCTCTATGGACTACATGTCAGGCCTTCCTTCAACCAAGCTGTGAAATTACCGTGTTTTCATGGTTGTTGATTGATTTTTCAAGATGGTTATTCTGGGTGGCCTACATTAAGAGCATCACAATATAGGCCACTGCCAAGCTCTTATTCAAACGAGTGTGGGTACATTTTGGGATACCAAAAACCATCATTTCCGATTTGGACAGTCGGTTCCTCAACACATTATGGTCGAGCCTCTATGAATAGCTGCACACCAAGTTCACCAAATCCACAATCTTCCACCCCCAAACGAATGGCCAAATTGAGGTCGTCAACATGATGATCATGCACATTTTCTGCATGTACAATTCCAAGCATCCAAGCACATGGGATGAGAGTCTTCCCTATGCTCAACACAATTACAACAAAACCATACATATCTCAATTGGCCAAAACCCATTTCAGGTGGGGTTTATATTTCAACCATTAGGTCCTATGGATGTTGCACTAACCCTTGCGTCCACATAGGCAGAATTGTCCCATGTGCAAAATGAATCCGACAAATCCACCCAATTCATTGAACGAATCCAACACATCCTTCAACAGGTTCATGATATTTTTTATAAGTCTAATCTCAAGTACAAGTAGTGCCATGATCAATAATGGGTGCCACATAACTTTCAGGTGGGAGATAAATTTTGGTTGCACTTGCATAAAGAACACCTTACAAGACCTCATCAAAATCTTTGTCCACTTTAGTATGAACCTTATACCATCACCAAGGCTATGGGTGACAATGTTGTAGAGCTCAACATTCCCCCCTTCCTTGGCTTGCATCCAATGTTTAATGTGGACCTCCTTCGACTATACTTTCCACCATTATTGGACACCTCAGAGGTAGCAGAACAATTGACATTGAAATATCTCAACCCTGACTACATGGAACAAGCATCCACTAATCAAATCATGGACACATAGGTCAAGGGAACTTGCCAATAGAAGTTTCATCTTTATCATGTTGTCAAAGTAGAACAACTCCCGCACCAAGGAAGGTTGCTCACCCAAGGCCAAATTCAATAGAAATTTCCTCATCTGATGGGGGAACTCAACATAATGGAGACCATTACTTCCTAAGGGGGTAGGGTTGATCCATGTGGATATCAATGGACACCCACATATTCCAACTGGATCACATACAAATGTCATCCTGGAAGTTTCAGTTTTCATATTGGCAGTTTTTTTTCTAGATTTTCAGGTCCTAAACTTCCGAGGTTGTTTTGAGGCCCTAAACAACGACGTTNGTCAGAGTGTGATGCCATAATGTGTAGTCCCCAGACATAAATTTCCAATGAGATATTGTGTGGCTAAACAAAGATCGCATGTAAAAGTTATGACCCTGAGAAGTTGATGTACCAATTTACCTCAATGGGGCCCACATGACTTTTGGCGCTTCATCTCCTAGGGTTAGGTTTTTGGATTTCTAGGGTTTTGACATTCATGTTTGATGTAAAACTGAGTTTAGAGCCTCATTATATTGATCTTCTTTTGAATGAGCATAGTCATCACATATCTTCTCAGAGATAAGATGCCACCATTCTAGCAAGCTTGTTTCAGTTTGCATTTTACAGTTTCAACATCTATCTTATTTAATTAAAGTCAAGTTTTAATGTATCTATGTTATTATTCACTATGTCTCTATGTTAATATTATATATATATATATGTGTTACATTTCATTCTTTTCATAAATACAAATCAATGGTATTAGAGTGGTCCGATCCTTGTCATTTTTTAGTGCATGTCCCCGATGAGGTCAGGGTATAGAGAGTTCGGTCTCAAGCTTGTTTCTCTTGAGGATAACATCTCTCACATGCCCAAGAAACCTTCCATGGTGGGAGAAAATAAATATGGTGGGACAAGAGATCCTTTCAAAATGTTTCTCGGGGAAGCCCTTGAGCAACAAAGGAACGAGATGATGGATAGATTTGCACAAATCCTTCGACAACTGCCAACAAGCGACACATCCACCTCAAGCGGAGGTGCCATCCCCTTCAAGGTACAAATAAATTTTGATATTCCTATATTTGAAGTTCAAATAGATGCAGATGCCATATATAAATGGTTAAACCTTTTAGAAAGGTATTTTTTTGTCCACAACTTTTTCGATAGAGAAAACATTATATTTGTGCTCCTCAAGGCCATCCCCCATGTCAAATATTGGTGGGATAAATTTTGTGAGAAAAAGGAAATAGAGGGATCTAAATTATTTGTATTTGCACCCACTTGGGGTTCCTTCAGGGATGATATTAAGGAATAATACTACCTTGTTGGAATCTATTTCAACTTGTATACAAGATGGAACACACTGCGGCAGTAAAGAGACCAAACAATGCCAGAGTTCATCAATGGATTCCATACATTCTACACCAAGATGGGTATTAAATACTCTTAGTGACATCTAGTGCTCAAGTACTGTGGCATTCTGCATAGATACATACAGACAAAAATGGAATTTTTAGACATTTCATCCTTGGGCGTGGCCTATAAATATGCTATCAAAATCAAATAGAAGCTTAAGCAGAAGATGCGACAGTTTGGGTATGCCAACCCCTCATAGAAGAAGTATGGAAAAGGCAGGCCAAACCCATAGAACAAAGGATAGGGAAAGTATGGATAGCCTTAGGACAACCATTCCAAACCGCAAACAAAGAAGGACAATGGGAATATAAAGAAAGACACTGGGATGGTGTGAATTCCATAATAGCCTATGGCATAACACTGTTGAATGCCGCCGAAAGAAGTCATTGATGGTCGAGATGAAAGCCTTTGAATAATATGTAGGCTTTGACTCTGAGTTAGAACCAGAAAAAGGGAGACAAATCATTGATGTAGAACCTAATGCCACCATTGCAACCACCACCAAGGTCCAGCTTGATGAACTGGATGAACCAGAGGAAGGTGAGTGCCTCTTTCATTCACAAATGTGGGTGAAGGGCACTCCACTGCACTTTATCGTTGATAGAGGTATCCATAAGAACCTCATACCAAGAGAGGTCATCAAGAGGTTGGATCTACCAACATCACCACACCTGCAACCATACACCATCGGATGGCTCTGCTAAGGGAGTGATCTCCACGTCAGCCAAGAGTGTCACATGGCCCATGAAATCAATCCCTTTAAAGATGAGGTATTGTGTGATGTCACCCCCCTTGAATTTTGTGATGTTCTTTGGGACCGACCTTATTTATGGAAACGTCATGTTGTATATGAGTCTAAGCCTTGTAGTGTTATTATTACTTTGGACACAAAATTATACATGATACCATAGGTAGTCCCATCTACCGCCATTTCCTTGATCTTTTCCAAGCAATGAAAGAAGGTCATATCTCAAACTAGGAAGTTTGTCTTCTTAGTTATTTGCACTCAGAGTGAGTGGAATGTTGTAGCCACATCCATGGCCTCCGCGACAGGTCTCTCCACACAGTAGAAGCAAGTGGATAAGGTCTTGGAAGAATACAAAGACATCTTCTCCTCATCCACTAGATACCTATGCACTATCAGGTCAAGCACTCAATCAATCTTAACCCCAGTGCACCACTACCTAATGGGCCAGTCTATCGCTACTCTCTGATAGAAAATGAATAAATCAAACACTGCTCGAAAAGGGGTACATATACCCAAGCGCATCGTCTTGTGGAAGCTCGATCATTCTTGTGCAAAAGAAAGATGGGTCTTGGTGACTCTGCATTGATTATCAGGCCCTAAATAAAATCATAGTCAGGAACCGATACCCAATTCCTCGAATTGATGATCTCCTTGACCATCTCAAGGGGGAGAAATACTTTATTAAGATTGATATGAAGTCCGAATATCACAAGGTCCCAATAGAGAAGACTGATGTATGGAAGACTACCTTCAAGTCCAAAGAAGGTATTTTTGAATGGTTGGTCATGACCTTTGGCTTGATAAATGCCCCAATTATTTTGTGGTATTTTATTTAGATGACATCCTCATATTCAACAAGACTTAGGAGGAACACTTGCAACACATTTAACAGGTTCTACACACTCTGTGACAACACAAGCTATATGAAAATTTGGAAAATTCTCCTTCGGAATGAAAAAAGTCAAGTACCTAGTCTACATTGTTGATGAGCATGGGGTGCATGTCGATCGAGCCAAAATATAGGTCATCCACGACTGGCCAGCCCCGACCACACTCACTTAGCTCGGGAGCTTCTTATGCCTTGCCAATTTCTATCGCAGGTTCATGTTGGGATTCTCCCACATTGCATGGGCCCTTAGCCAAGTGACCAGGGGCAGTGACAAGGAAATAATCATGTGGGGCCAGCAAAAATAGAAAGCATTTGATGATTTGAAGTAGTTCTTATGCTTAGCCCCAGTGCTCTCATTGCTTGACCTGTAGAAACCATTTGAGATTGAGATAGATTCTTCAGACTATGCTGTGGGCATAGTTCTCACTCAACATGGACAACCCATGGCCTATCATAGTGATACACTTTCAGACACTGTCTGTAAGTACTCCACTTATGACAAATAAATTTACTCCATTGTACAAGCCTGCCACCAGTGGAGGTATTACATTATCGGGAAGGAGACAATCATCCACACTGATCATAAGCCTCTGCATTTCATGGAGACACAAGAAAAATTACAGAATGACTTCCATCAGAAGTGATCCACATACTCACAATAGTTCTGTCTCAACATCAAGTATAAGATAGGGAGAACCAACCACGTCATTGACTGCCTCATTTGACCTCCAGTTGCCACACTAGCGACAATGCTACACTCCTACAGACATGAGACCTCTATATGGCCCCAACTCTATGAGAAAGATCTTAACTTCCTCACTACCTACAAGATGTTGGGCACAAACACAGTTGTCATTGATTTTCATCTGCAGGATGGGTTGTTGTGCCATCTGGGCCATCTCTGTGTTCCGTGAAGTGAGCGAGTGAAGATGATTTGGGAAGCTCAATAAAGTCGGGTGATAGGACACTTTGACATAGATAAGATAGTGGTAGTGATGAAAAAACATTTCTATTGGCCGAAACTTTGACAGGATGTCAACACGTATATTAGGTCTTTCACCATTACGAAACTAGCCATAAAGAATCAAGGCATGTACACCCCTCTACCTACTCCTGACAAGCCCTCGGAATCCATCTCGATGGACCAGGTTGGGATTTCCTTCAACCAAGTAGGGAAATGACCGTGTTTACATGTTTGTTGATCGGTTTTCCAAGATGGCGATTCTGGTCGCCTGCAAGAAGAGAATCACAACAAAGGCCATTGCCAAGATCTTATTCAAATGATTGTGGGTACATTTTAAGATACCATAAACCATTATTTACGATTGGGATAGTCGTTTCCTCAACAAATTTTGGTTAAGCCTCTGGTCACAATTAGACACCGAGCTCACCAAATTTACGACATTCCACCCCCAAACGAATGGCCAAACTGAGGTTGTCAATAGGATGATCATGCACATTTTTCACATATATAATTCCAATCATCCACGCACATGGGATGAGATTATTCCCTATGTTCAACATAGTTACAACAAAGCCATACATAGCTCAATCGACCATAGCCCATTTCAGGTGGGGTTGGGATTTCAACCATTGGGTCCCATGGATGTTGCACTACCCCTTGTGTCCACACATGCATAATAATCCCATACGCAAACTAAATATGACAACGCCACCTGATTCATTGAATGAATCCAACACATCTGCTAATAGGTTCAAGATATTTTGCAAAAGTGCAATGCCAAGTATAAGCAACGTCATGATCAACACCGGGTGCCACACAAGTTTCAAGTGGGAGATAAAGTTTGGTTGTTAAGCCCTTAATTGTGGCACATTACCCCTTAATTGGGGCATATTACATTAGTATTTTTATTTTATTTATGTCGGCTTGGATCCATTAGTTGTAATTGTGCATCCTAGTCTCTTATATATACCAAGGAGACCTTTTCATTTGGAATCATCTTGTATTTGTGAATTCATGTATTGTATAAGGAGGCTTCCCCCTCAAAGAGGCTTATTATATGAATTTATCTCTTTTTCAAGGTGTGGAGTACTTATTCTGAGGTTTTTTTTATGCTATTTTTATATTTGGTTCTTAACATTTGGTTTCAGAGCTAGACAATCCTTGGGATTGCCTTCTTTAGGACAATTCTTCTTGGAATTTTTGCAACAAATTTTTTTATGGAAGGTTTCGGGATCTATAATTTATATGGTGTAGAGGAGACATATATAGATAACTTGGTTCCAAATTTCATATCTCGGTTCATCATATTTTTGGAGATACATTATGTTCAAGTTAGGGTTTTTGACTAGTCATGAAGCTAGTCTGAAACAAGTCTTCTTGAAATTTTTTCTCTCAATTTTTTTTTGGCTTGGTTTTAGGTTATGAAATTTTTAAGTATGAAGACAAAATAGTGAAGTATCTTTTTTACAAATTTCAGCTCTTGATTCATTGTATTATGAAAGTTATTCTCTAAGAAAATTAGGATTTTTGGTTGATCCAAATTTCAGTCTAAAAAAAGTGTTCTATGTAAAATTGTTATATCTAAATCTACAGACCTCCAAATTGTATGAGACCTATATAATCAGTTATGGTATGGAATGATGATTTATTGGTGAAAATTTCAAGTTCTAAAGTGACACGAGGCATGTCGTACAAGTTCGCTCTCCTGAAAAGGAAAAAAAAACAGTACATCTTGGGAAAGTTATCATAAAATTTTCTTGAAGAATCCAATCTTGGTCTAACCCATGGGGTTGGAAAGAAGACACATTAGGATACCTTAGGCCAAAATTTTAGACTTAGAAGGGTCGAAATTTCATAGCTACAATAGAAGAAAGGTTGGCTAGTAGAACAGTCTTCAAATCAGGGTTTTACAAGGTGCATTTTCTTTTGTTTTGGAAATTTGCGTATCTTTTGACTAGAAGATCCATTTGGGGTGATTCAAAAAGTGGAATAAATTGGGATAAAAGGAGTATCACATAAATTTGGGATAATCTTAAGGATTTTTAGGTATAGATGTATTCCAGTGTCTCTAAATGTAGGAGTTATCGTTACTTCATGTCAGCGCTACAACCTGAGGACAATGTGGTTCTTCCATGTATATTAGAAAACACTACTATGGATTTGATCTCCCACATACTTGGCGTATAAAAGGAGACCTCCTATAATTCTGAGTCCAACCAAGTAAACCATTTGGTCATCTTGTTGCTATATTACATTGAGAAAAACACATGGGGAGATCACTCTCTAGTACCTAGGTAGTTGGATAGTACAAGTAAGGGCATGGTCAAACCTCCTTAGTTAGTGCCATAATATATTAGTCTGAGTACTATTGTTTGACCCAAAACGTATATCAGAGAGCTATATCACTTAGCACTCCCTTGTCTATGAGGACCTCTTCCTAAGCCAATTAGGAGTTCCTACCTTGCAGTTATACTTGGCCAACATGACACCAAAAAAGGGAACTTCTACACCAAATAAGCCCTCAGACAATCCTACTTGGACTCTTGATGAAGGTGAATAAATATGCAAGGACATAGATGATTTAATAAATAAGGCAGTAACAAAAGATGAACTATAAGAGATGATGGATCCAACTGAAGCTAAGCTGGAAGAAATGATGGATACTAAGATGGATGGCTTAAAAGGGGAGATCATGGAAGGGTTGAAAAAGTTGCTAATAGAGAGGCCACCTGAAAGTGACAATGTATCCCATGAAATTCATGATGAGCACACAAAGAAGATGAATCAAGACTGGAGAAACTCCATCTTTGGGTTGAATACCAACCACTTTCCTAAGATCGATATGAGGAAGTTTGATGGCAATGATCCAATCACATGGATACTCCAAATGGAGCAAGTAATTGATATACAATATGTGACACACACACAAAAGGTACGAATTGTGTCCTTATATTTAGAGCCTAATCAATTTGTGTGGTATCGATGGCTTTGTTCTCGCAAATCACTTGTCACTTGGATAATTTTCATGGAATAAATGATAGAAAACTATGATGATACATGGAACAATACCTTCTTCAACCAATTGATAAATCTCAAGCAAAAGGGTTAAGTTGCGGAGCACATTGAGAACTTCCAAACATTGAATATAAAGGTAATGTATATTCCAGATGAAGACATGATTGATGTCTTTATAGGAACTTTAAAGGATAACATTCAACATGAGGTTTTCCTTTGGGACCCAAATCATTGGAGAGTGCATTCAGGGTGGCAAGAAATGTTTAAAGTAAAAATCTGGTTATGGTTACTAGAAGGACCACCCCTAACATATATCAAGAGAATATTGTTCCTTCTTCTAAACCACCTCAACCTACAAGGTTGACACCTCAACAATTAGAGGAAATAAAAGCAAATTGTGACAACAAGTACAGTAAGGGACATAAGTGTGGTGAGAAGAAATTATTCTGCATAGATCTTGAAGAGGAAGAAGAACACGAATAAGAACCATCTCAATAGTAAGAGGTAGAAGATATTTCTTCCGAAGAGACGACTCGCACCATATCAGGTTATACAATGGTTGGAATTAACACTCCTCAAACCCTCAAGATCGAAGGATATACCAAAAATAAAAAAGGTAATAGTGCTAATTGATTCTGGTAGTACTCATAAGTTCATTCACTGTAAATTAGCCAAAGCTCTCAATTGCTTTATATATCCAATGCCAGAGTTTCAAGTAATGATTGAAAATGGAGGAACTATCAATTTCTCAGGAAAATTCCATAAGATCAATCTTACTATGGGGGAATATGTAATGAATAGTACAATTATTTGCATACCCCTGGGTGGTGTTGATGTCGTACTAGGGGTCCAATGGTTACAATCATTGGGAACAATGCCTTTTAATTTTCAAGAACTTTTCATGAATTTTTCATTGGAAGGA
>JASDQU010107766.1:9842-24644 GCA_032191745.1 Picea mariana
GATCCCGATCCACTTCAGGACTTCGTCGGGTCCCCTCTCTTGTGCACTTAAATAGATTTAAACCTTGTGCACTTACCAATATCCGACGGATATCAATCCTTCATGCTCAGATCCAATGGTTGGGATCTGTTCTTCTCCTCAGCGCACTCCTCCTTTCTGGACATAGGATTCAACAATCCAGATATCTTCTTACAGCTCAATCCAACAACTATTGTCGTTATTCCTCCTGAGCTTGTGGAAACTTAAAGCAAGTTCCCTCTCTTACGCACACCTTGCACTATCTCTTCCGAGCTTGTGAACTTGCTCAGAATTCCAAAGGGTCTCGTCCCTCTTGCTTCCTTAGTATATTTCCAATGCCTCTTAGCATGCTTTGCGCTCTTCTTATGAGCTTTCGAACTTGAAACAAGTTCGCTCCTACACACACTCCTTGCACTTGTCTAAACCTTCAGACTTTCTCAAAACTTGCCTAAGTTTTGGCCTAGTGCACTCCTTGCATGGGTCTTCTCCTGAATCCATAATTCTTCAGGTTCAGTGACGCACTCCTTGTGTCCACTCAATGCACACTTGCGGAGCTCTTCTGGAGAGTGTTCAACAACTCTGGTTTTCCTCAATTTCCTCCAACACTTCAGAACATGTTGGTTCTCTGCACTCTTTTAACCTACTCAATGCACTCCTTGATGAGCCTTTCCTTCAGAGTGTTCATCAACTTTGAAGTACTTCTCCTTTAACATATTTCTAGAGTATTTAGTAACTCTAGGGTTTCCTCCCTAACACTCTCCTCTCTAAACTTGAAGCATAGTTCTCTTGTGAACTCCTTGCACTTGCTCTATGCTAACCTCGCAAAGATCTCTACAAAATATTCAACAATTTTGTTTTTTGTGCCTTCTCTGCACAGTTTCTCCTCCAAGGTGTTAAGTAAACTTGAGGTTCCTCTTTGATTCTGATACTATCCTTGTGTGCCCTCCTGGTACGTTCTCCTCTAAATTCGATTTGAAAATTCATATGTGCACTCCTTGCACTGGCTCACAGAGTTCTCAATACTTTGTTGTGCACTCCTTTCACTTAGCCTAAAAGAACCCAGAAAAACTCAACAAATTCACAGACAGATAGTGAAGTCTATCTTATCCCTGCATATGAGACCTATTCACACATTTGCAGCATTCATTCATAAACACACGAATCACATTCATAAAAAAAGCATTCACCACACAGAAACTCATAAACAGTGAAATCTTCTCTTTTATATTAATATATGAATGTTTGGTTACAATATGTGAAAGCTCAGACTGCAACAGTGTCTCGGCTCTCTCCTTCCTCTCTTTGGCTTACAATGATTTTCTATCAACTTTTCAGCATCTTCTGCTAGGCATACACTACAATGATTTATACAAGAAGGACTCATTGAGCATTCTGTCCAACTACACTTAGTGGTGTCTAATCACCATTTACAATGCCTATCTACTGAGGCTTATTACATTAAATGAAAACCTAGTCTAAATCGGATCTAGATCAACTTACATCCAGCCATTAAAGGTGAATTGAACTACATCCTGTACAAAGGCATCAACTTGTCTCTATCATCCCTACAACATTTAATAACAATTTATTACATTGAATTTTTAAATTCAAGTAAAAATGAGAGGGTTGGTGCCTCTCTCCCTTCTTGAATGTGCATTGATGTGCTTCATTGTTGGCACATGCTAAGGTGGAAAGGATGCTCCTGCATCAGATAGGGACTTGAGCATTGAATATATTGGTCTGAGGTGACGGTAGCAAAAGGAATCTTGAATGGATAAGGTGACAACGTGCATATTTCCCCACTTGATTGAATTTTGTGATTATGTTAGCCTTTAGCACTCAAATTTTACGTTGGGTGGGGGTTGGGTTGGCATATGTGTATGGACAATCATGGTTCATTCATGTGGAATCCCACTTATTAAATCCTAGAGGGTTTCCAAGATATCCCCGTGGTAGCTCATCTACTAGAGGTCAAAAAAATATAAGGTCAAAAATTGGAGGTTTGGCATCCATTGTATATCCATGTGGAGGTTCAAGGTCGAATCAGTGGTCTATTGGTCTAGTGAATAAAATGTTTTCCCACCATTCTATACTTCAATATTTTCATGCTTATGCCAATGCTTTGATTAAGTGCCTTGAATGTTCCCAAGTTAATTAGAGATTGTGAAGAATCCTAAGAGAGTTTTGTTTTCTCTCCTAAAGTTCTAATGTCAATACAAGAAGAGAACTACCCAAGTGATGGGGAATTATTAATTTAAAATATATTTTCTTGATGACGACAATTTATTGATTGCGGTGCCCTAGGATGGTTATTTTCCATTATTGGTTCAACCAATGCAATGGTGGGTTTTTTTCATTTCCTACTTTTAGAATATTTTATTGGGTCAAGTGGCCAAGTGGCAAGTGAGGAATGTTAAATATTCTTTAATAGCCAATAGGTGAGTTGAAAAACAAAAGAATCCAATTCTATCGAGATGGAGTACAATGTCTACCTCAGTGGATACAAGTGGTTGTTCATAGGTGGATGGTACATATTTATTTGATCATGGTGAGCTTTGAGAATTTCAAAGAACTTGGTAGCGCATATGGCATCAGTGTGCATGGGGAAATGTTTTCTCTTCACAAATAATAGAATGCTAATGAAAATTGACCCAAACATGATTTTATAAAACGTCTTGACCCTTTTGACACTTTTTTTACTTTTTAAAAGGGTCAAAAATGGCCTTTGTCACATGCTTTGAAAGTTTTTTTTTCTATGTGATATAGGGTTATTGGCTCATTTTCATAAATTGATAAGTTTCTAGTGTGTCATGCCTTAGGAAAGTTTCTCTTCATGTGACAAAGGATAATTATTTTGTTATTGGAAGTTTCACTCCATTGTGATAAAGGAATATGTCATGTAACTTCCAAATTTGAGGCTTTGGGGTTTATCTCAAGAGAAAGAACTTTGAGATGCACCATATTGCATGAACAAAAAATTTCTAAAGATGCACCATGTTGCATGGAAAAAAAAATTCTAAAGATGCAACATGTCATGAGGAAAAAAACATTATGTTCAATGTATCACAACTTGGAAACTTTTCAAAGTTATGATGTATTGCAACAACAAAAAAACTTTGAAGGTTGCAATATTTCACAAAAGATTAAAAGTTGCTTATTTTTTAAAGACCAAGTTTTTTTGAAATCTCACTAAGTTCGTTTGTGTCACAGGAAACCAAGTTTTCCTACGAAGATTTACGTTGAACCAAAACAAGTATTCATTGCACCATATCACACTTGAACAAATTTTCTAGCTTTATGATGATGTTACAAGATTTCGAAGCCACGATGTGATCCCAAACCACTTGTCCATTACATGAAAAAATGAAATTTCCTAATTTACTTATTATCTATTATTCACCCACCCATGTGTCACTCACATGCACAAGTAAATCCTCATTTAAAAATATAAAATAGTGATTACTCCTCATGCAACTACTACACTTCGTATTTTTACTCTTATATGTTCCCTTGATCTCTTCTTGTTTTCCTATTTAAGTGGGTGCACATGTAGTCACTACTTTTGTTAGTTACTAACTCTCTTAAATATCACACAAACCCACTTTTGTTTTCCCACACTTCTATTTGAATTAGAATTCTGTGTTCATTTTTTTTCTTCTTTATGTGTGGATACACCAGTAATTAAACTTCAGTTAGTTAAAATTACTTTCTTTTCCATTTTATGCACATTATAAAATGCATTTATTTTTTATATGGATTTTGAATAACTTAGTATATCTTTCGTTTTATGAAACATGTAATAACCTATATGCTCAATCAATAAACCATACATTTTAACTTTTCAAAAACTAAATAAATGCACATTCTTGGTCAAACATATTTTCCATGTATGTTTAACAACTATAATTGATGCCAAGGGTGTCATGATTCTCCATGCCCTTCAAGATTTGTCTTTCAATAAGTACCAAGGGTATCATGTTCATGCATGCCATTCAAAAATCTAAATTTCTTCATTGGGGGAATTGGTACAACTATTAAGACCATGTTAAATCAACCAGTCATTATCTTGCTGAGAGAATAATGTTCACTAATCAGGAAAAAGGATTCTACCTTATGTTCTTCTGGTCAACTAAACATCATGAGTGACCAAATTTGTGGCCTACTCATGGAAAGATGTAACCTATGAGTAAAAGCATCTTGAACTTTTTAACCTAAATCATAGAAAAGGAGTTCCAATAGGTAGAAACATGAATTTTATTGCTCATATCCTATTGATACCATGTACAACTTCCATACAACCCCACTACCCATGTGGGGATTGATCGAAAATCATATTCCTTGTTCTTGCACACACTAAAAACAATGCATTAAGTAGTTCCATAATCATAGATTAAAACACATCATTAATCACATGGAATAACTTTACATCCTGACTCAATCCAAATTGTAAATGATATTGATGTAATTCCATGTCAATGTACACCTTTTGGACACTAGACAAGCTATCAGTAGCATTGTAAATTAATGCATCAAAAACATTTGTATACATCCATTACAATGTATCATAACCATGTAAGTTAACACCATCAATTACGTCATATCAAAGTACAATTTATTCATCCATGTTTATAATATATAAATTAAAACAAAATTAATTCAAAAACATCATTATGCTAATTAAAGCCAATAACAAATAGTTAAAATTTTTAAGCTTCATCATCATAACACATGTCAATGAACTAGGTCATTTTGTAAACAAAATGCCCTTAAATAATGATATCCAATATATTAAACTAATCAAAACAAATGGAGCACTACAATTTAAGATATCATCTAATGTCAAAAATCATATTTAAACCTTAGGACATGAGATGATTAACCTTACAACTAATGAAAATCCATAAAATGTCAATCTTGAGACATTTTGTTATGAAGAAGAAAAATAGGCATATATAAAAAAATTCTAGAAATATCAAGATGTGTTTGCATGGACATATGATGATTTGAAAACTTATGTAAAACATTTTATTCAATGTATGATTCCCATGAAAAAGGAGGTAAATCATGTTCAACAAAAACTGTGAAAAATACATCCTTCCTTAAAACCCCAAGTGCATAAAGAGTAGCAAAAACTACTTGATGCTATAATCATCTTTCATGTTAGACATTATACCTGGGTAATAAATTTAGTTACATTTAAGAATAAATCTAGCAAAATTTTCATTTGTATTGAATTCTAGAATTTAAATAAAGCCTCTGGAAAAGACAACTATTATGTACTTTCCATGGATTAGGTTCTATAGCTTGTATTAGGTTATGAAATGTTTTCATTGCTTTATGGTTTTCCAAGGTATAATTTAGTTCTTTTGGTGGAACATGATATGATTCAAACAATGTTTAGGATTAAGTGGGGAACCTTTTATTTTAAACAAATGCTTTTATGTTTGATCAACATAGGTGCAAGTTTTCAATGTATAATAAATATTGATTTCCACGGTTTAATAAATTGAATATGTTGTTTTTGGGGATGTAAAATATTTTAGAACCTATATTCTTAAAAATCGTACTAAGGTGATTGTTCCTTGTAATATGGTTAGATCACTTTTTATTGAACGAGAATTAGAAGAAAAGAGAGAAATTTGGATGGCTTCCCTCTAGGAGTAGGATCTAGAATTTAAACCTGCTCATATTGTGCATGGACAAGGACTCTGCAAGTTAGTATAAAAATCATAGGATTCTATATTTAAAGAAGAAGAAGCTTGGGAGAATGAGCTTGTTGTTCTCATTGGTGAATTCCTTTATATTCCTAATGACCCATATTCATGGTATTCTAACTTGAAATATATATTACATAATGAGACACGTCAGAGTCTATAATGCCCCCTCCGTTACGCCTAATAAAAAGAGAAGAACAATAGGTAAAAAAAAAAATAGCATAAGAACAATTAGCATCAACACATAATTCCATAGTGCATAATCAACAACATCAAATTAAAGGAATTACAAGAGTCTCGTCATCATAATCAAATAATGTTGCAACCGTTGCATCAACATATTTAGTAATGACATAAATCACACATCATCATATTTGAATAACGACACATAATCAACAAGAATCATGAATGGCGACGCAAGATCAACTCATCACGATCAACGGGAATCATCAATACATTTAATCGCTCAACTCATCCCAAAAAGATAGTCATCAAATAACACAAGGATAAAGTGAGATAACTTAACGATAACATCAACATAACATCAACATAACATCAAGAAGACAGAAATATACTACCTTCCCAACCTACCCTACAAGGTTAGGACCTCCAGGACACATAAGCAACGTTAAAGCCCAGGATCCAATTGATTTTGACCATTTAAGGTCTCAGGGTTGGAGATTGTTCTGAGGAACGAGGTGTCTAAATCCCATTAAGACAATCAAGCTGTAATCAACTAGATCAATCCAACAACCTAAACATCAATTATTCAAGTGTAAGGGTAATCATCAACTTATCATCATACATCACATCTACTTCATGGTGCACAAGTATTCTAACTAATCACATAACCATCATACATCACATTAATTCCAAGGCCATAGAGAAATTATCAGTTATATTCATAGCGCAAGATTCCATCACATAAAAGCAATCATCTGTCACATTAAATTTCATTTCGTGCAAGAAGTCTAACATCTAAACAATAATTAATTACATCATAATTTCATTGCGCGCAAGAAGTCTAATATCTAAAACCATCATTCATTACATTAAATTCCATTCTCGCAGACAGTCTAGTGTCTAAACAATCATAGATTACATTATATTTCAGTGTGTGCAAGGAGTCTAATTACTCAATCATTTACACATCTATATTAATTCAATGGCGCAAGAGAATCAAATTATTAAAACAATCATACTTCAACTTTATTCAAGGGCGTAAGCGTAAGCTAACTACTAATACTCTTCATGTATAAACTTATTTAATGGAGAAATATTAAACTAATTCATGATCGATCATACATCCACATTCCATTCAAGGCGCAAGGAAATCTAATCACTAAATCAACCATACATCACTATTCTTCAAGGTGCGGGAGAAATCTACTTTATTTTCAAGGGTGCAAGAGATTATAAACACTTAATCCATCAATTCAAAATTGAATAAGTATCTATATTATAATTAAGGATGAGAGGTTGCAATGAAACTTGTGAGCCCTAGAATCCTATGAATAAAAATTAGTTTATTGTCATTCCTTAATGAAAAATGCTCGAAACTCTATACATTGACCGAAAACTAAAGGTAGTATTAACCCACTCAAAAGAAGCTCACGAAATGGATGCAATCCACTCAACACCAAAAGAATAAACAACATAAAATAACAGTCATATGCATCAGTTTTGGATCTCTCCCTTACACATTTTGAACACACCTAGAACAGTACACCATGGGAAGGATGGATAACTTAAATTTGGACTAATCTTCAAGGATAAGTTACCCAGGAATTTATTCAGGTTCGTTGAAGGAAAAAGAAAAAAGGAAGGCAGTTCTCATTATTTTTTTTCTCATAAAATTCATGTAGCTTGTCATGTTCATTTCTGGAATAAAACAACATACCACATCCAAGATTCACCGTGACAACGGATGAACAGAAAAACCTTATGATTAGATTACAATCTCTTTAACCAAATTGTTTCTTATATAACTATAATGTGTTGGAATAAAGAGGAGCAATTGATTATGAGGCGGTTGGGTCTCGTGACATTATTCTTCTCAGAGGGTTTTCATATTGATACAACAACTTTAAAGGAGCTATCAAGTAAACATTGGTAAGGAATCAATGTGGCTAAAGCTTATTATTTTTCCCAAATGAGATATGTGCCATTGAACTATCCAAAAATAATTGTCAAAAGAAATAGCAAGATGAGCAGTGAAGTTGTTGGGTTATGAAGTAATTAAAACGTTGAGAGATTAAAGATGCAATTCGTGGAGCCCAAACACAGTGTAAAGGAAGTGATAATTAAGGAAATAAAGTTTAGTTTTTACTTAAAGTAAAACGCGGAGGGAAGATATTTGTTATTTAAGATAAAACGCAGAGGAAGGGATCTAAAAATGCAGAGGAGAAATCCAGTAAAATTGCAGAGATTTAATGATGGGGAAAGTTGAGCCCTTAAGGAAAACAAAAACGCAAGGACTTTAAGGGATTTCTCTGATTCTTTAAGGGCGAACATCGAGCATCCCCTCCCATACACACATGCCTCCTTAAGTCTAAAAATTTTGCAGAGAATAAAGAAAATGAACGTTGAGCAAGATGAATGAGCATGGAGCCCTTTTCTCCTCAGAAAAACGTAGGGAACCACCCAATCGCTGGGTAGAGAAGGAAATGAGGGGATTACTCACCCAGAATATCTCTGAGGGATAGTGGAATGCGGAGATTTCTTACCAAGGAAACAATCTCTATGAAAGGTGGAACACAAATTTCATTGAGGTTATAAAATTTAACCAAATCATGATGTGAAGTCAATCCAGCATTGGCAATGAGCCTAGGGAAATCCGCTGAGAGTTCAATGACAAAATCATGGTGATGATGGCAGTTAAAAACATTTTACAAAATCCAGTGACAAAGATAATAGTCAAAATCCCAATGGGTGATAACAAGAACAACAGTAAATCGTGCAACAAAGCCAGAGATTGGATGTATAACATCGTTGGGAAAGGAGTGAAAGCATAGGATAAAAATACAAAGAAACAATAAATTCACCTCCCAGAAGAAAATAGTGGAGGAGAAATATCTGGTGTGCATTCTGATCATAAGCACAAATGCAGAGGGTTGTGCATTCTGATCATAAGCACAAATTCATAGGGTTAAGGAAGTTTGGTCAATTTTTAAAACAATCGCAGAGGTTAAAAATGTTGAGGTACTAGAAAAATCACAACGACATTTAATCACTAAGAAAAATCCGGATGAAGGATGTTGGGTGATTGGTTTAATACATCGAGGTTACTTGGATGCTGGGTGAAAGGTTTAAAACACAGAGAATTAATAAATAGTAGAGGATGCAAGGGATAAAAATCGCATAGGAAGCATTCGACAACCACCCGGCTTTGCCAAACCGTCAATCAATAAACTAATTCTAAAACATATACATAATAAAAACTTGACATAATTGTAAATTCAAAATGAAAATACTGTGATCGAAGGCGAGAATTCGAAGATAAACTCCCATGCTTGCACTCCATCCATCTCCCCACTTTCTAACCATGAATACTTCATCGGTACCTCCCATCCAATGTTAGGGGTACTCTTCTTCCCCCTTATCTTCCGGAGCTGCAAAGGGGCCACGCACAAACACAACCAGAATACTCTAGATCCCAGCTCACCTCGCAACGTAGAGCTACCACTCTCTTTCTCGAGCTGGGCATCCCAACTCTCACAAGCAAAACCAATCAGAATTTGTGTAGCATAACCTTACTCTTACCAATCATGATCCATTCCTCCTCTCAACCATTTCTTTTATAGACTTTTTCTTAGTGACCACTTTCCATTTGCACATTTAATTCATTTTTGAAAAATTAATTAGGAATTACTCCCTCTGTACACTTGTCACATGTTCCCTTAGTTGCACCAATAAATCCACCATTTAATTTAATTAAATGTCAATTTCCCTCACCCATCCTAAAAGCGCTCATAAAATTACTCTTATTTGTCCCTCTATTCCCTCTATTTCCCTTTTAATGACCAATGCATTTCTGAAACTTAGTTGTGTTTAATTTAGGAAAGTTCTTTAGTTAGACTAGACTAGATACCTTTCTAAGCTTACACATTTATGCTTTATTCCTTTCTCAACTAAAATTCTAAATTAGTATTTACTTGCACAAGTGTATTAATCATTCCTTAGGATTTATTTTTATTTTCATTTATTATTAATTTGATTTATTTCATCCCCTCATCATTTAATTTAAATTTTTTAGTTCTTATTCTTCTCACTCACTTAGACTTAGGATTAGTTAAATATTTATTTGTGAACGCCTAGACCCTTAGGGATTATGCTTAATCAATTCATTCTTTAGTTAATTAATTAATTAATTAATCCGGCAGGTGCTCAAAGTTTTAAGGTTTAACATTCTCTCACGTTTTCTAGGCCACCTAGGTTCATTGACTCATTTTTTTTATACCGCGATGTTTCCTTCAATATGCACTATGTGCTCCAAGGGTGCCACTCACCTTTGATTCAAATTTTAATTTATGTGATGTGCCCTTCAATATGCACTACGTGGTTCAAGGGTGCCACTTGCCTTTGACTCGTTTTGGTATTTGTTCAACCCTTGGATTCAATACTCCATTTAGGTGACATTGTGATATTTTAAGGGCCTCTAAAGAATAAGGAGCCTGCCTTATTGCATGCCCTTTAGAATCTTCATGAGCAATTGTCTCAGTCTTCCCTCGCGACATCGTGGAACTCTCGAACTAGGTAATTGTTAACCTACAATTCGAGCCATGGTGGGAGTGCTAGTAGGCTACGATAGGGCTGCTACCACACCTCTCCCTCAATATTTGGTTTTTGTGCATGGCCCCTTTACTCCTTTTGTGAGTCGTATTATCAAGCAATCATCATCTTGATCCATCAACGAAACAATGTCAATGATCCATAAACAACATCATAATATACCCGATCATATGTCACATATGCATAAATAAAAATACCCCAAACCAATACAGTCCACTCCCTGACTCGATCTGAAGTCCAAGGAGATCCATTGATGCCAGTGGAATCCTCAATCTTTCAAGTGTCCTGCACACTCAGGGGAAGCTCGTCAATATCATCTGTCAATACAAATATATCAAATAACATAACATCATAATCCATCAACATCATCATAAAATCAAGTGAAACAATATCCATGTGTTATAACCGGATCACTTGCATGCAAGTGTCCTCAAAGAATATGTCAATAACATGTGCTCGCAAGAGCGGGATGTTACATACACCCCCTCTTGTTTTAAACTTCGTCCCAAAATTTCAGAGTATATAAATGCAATAAAGAAAGAATCTAACAAGATCTAAATGTCTAACTATCAAACATAAAATGGAAATTGTTGGCGCATATCATATGTGTCCTCCCAGGTAGTCGATTGTGGACTATAATTGTCCCACAATACCTTGACCCAATCGATTGTTCAACGTCGTAGCTATCAAATGCGATGGTCTAGAATGCAGATTGGCTCCACCCTGAGCGCACCCTCGTCCGACACCTACAAGTAACTCAAGTCAATCACATGTGTAGGATCACTAACATAATGTCTCAAAAAGGATACATGAAAAACATCTTGCATATGCCTCAAATAATCAGGCAAGGCTAGTCAATAGGAAATAGGCCCTTTCTTTTCCACAACTTCAAAAGGTCCCAAAAACCTAGGAGATATTTTAGCACCCTTTCCAAACTTGATCAAACTCTTGTGTGGTTTCACTTGCAAGAAGACTAGATCACCAACTTCATAACTACGGTCAACACGATGCGCATCGGCATAACTATTCTTCTGATCTTGCGCTTCTTTGATCCTTTTCCTTATCGTTTTCATTTGTTCTTCCATTTCTTGGATCGTTTCTGGTCCTACCAAGACCCTATCCTCAAGTAAATCTCATCTCAAAGTCGTATGACACGGTCGCTCGTAAATAAACTCAAAATGCATCATCTTAATGGTGCCTTGATAGATATTGTTGTATGTAAACTCTACCAATGGAAAGAACTCTTCCCAATGCTTTTATTGGTCCATCACGTACATATGCAACATATCTTCCAAGATTTGTTTCATTCTTTCTATCTTCTCACCTATCTCTGGGTGATACACAGTACTAAAGTTAAGTTGGGTTCCCAAGGCCTCTTGGAAACTAGTCCAAAATTGTCCTATAAACATCGATCCTCGATCGGATATGATCCTCTTAGGCATGCCATGCAATCTCACAATCTCGCTAATAAAAACTCTAGCTATGTCTGGCGCCTGATACGTCATACGCATAAGAATAAAATGTGCACTCTTCGTCAAAGTGTCAACTACCATGAAAATCGAGTCGTGCCTCCTTGCCGTCAGTAGAAATCCCACAATGAATTCCATTGAAATGAACTCCCATTTCGATTATGGAATAGCATCTGGTTGTAGTAATCCTGTTGGATGTCTATGTTCAGCCTTCAATTTTTGACATACTAGAAATATCGCCACATAGTTTTCTATGTTCGCCTTCATTCCTTTCTAAAAGAATAAGGGTTTAAGGTCTGCCCTCATCTCTGTGACTGTTGGATGAGCCATGTACATTGCTCTATGAGCTTCATTTAAGATCAAACTTCTCAACTTGTGATTAGGTGGTACATAAATCCGGTTATTATACCTCATTAATTCGTCGTTTTCCATAGTAAATCTCATAAATTTTGGTACCAACATGGTGTCTTGTCTGATATTTTCCTTAACCTCTTTATAGCAGTCATCATCGCATTGTATAGTTAGAATATTTTCACAAAGATTCATCTGAAGAGGTATCACTGAAAATATGCATGGTCTCTGACTCAATGCATCTGCCACTCTATTCATTATTCCTTTTATGTAGGTAATCTAAAAATTGTACTCGCTAAGTAGCTCTGACCAACGATTTTGTCATGTGTTCAAGTCACTTTACATAAAAATGTGCTACAAACCACAGTGGTTTGTTTTCAGTTCGAATTTCCATCCAATCA
Source organism: Picea mariana (assembly GCA_032191745.1). Taxonomy (NCBI): domain Eukaryota; kingdom Viridiplantae; phylum Streptophyta; class Pinopsida; order Pinales; family Pinaceae; genus Picea; species Picea mariana. The sequence continues at coordinate 22,587 of JASDQU010107766.1, forward strand.
GGTAGTTCCTTCACAGTCTCAGGGAATACACAATGGCCAACAACTCCAAATCATGTGTCGTGTAGTTCTCCTCATGCTTTCTTAACCTCCTTGAGATGTAAGAGATCACTCGATCGTCTTGCATCAAGACTCCTCCTAAGCCTTACTTGGATGTGTCTATGCATACCAATAATTCTTCATCCATGTCGAGGACCTTTAGTATCGGTGTTGTCTTCAACAGCTCCTTTATCCTTCAAAACGCTTCCGCACATTTCTCAGTCCATACAAACTTCTTTTTTTTCTTCTACAATTCCATGGTCAAATTTGCTATCTTCAAAAACCTTCGATGAACCGTTGATAATATCTAGCCAAACCCATGAAGCTACGTACTTCTGGTACATTCGTCGATGTAGGCGATTCCATAATAGACTCTACCTGCATTGTATCCACAACAATTCCTTCGTTGGAGATACCATGCCCCAAATAATGAATCCTCGATTGATAAAAAGGAGCATTTCGATAGTTTCCCGTATAATTTGTTCTCTCGTAAACACTATAATACCAAGTGAAAATGTTCTTCATGTTCTTCTGTCGTCCAAGAATATATAAAAATGAAGTTAATGAATACTTCAACAAACTTGTCCAAGTACTTGTGGAACACCCCATTCATCAAGATCATGAATACCCCTGGGGTGTTTGTCAGTCCAAATGGTAAAAAGGTAAACTTGTAATGCTCGAACCTCATCTTGAATGTGGTCTTAGGAATCTCTTCGTGCCTGATCCGTAACTGGTGATATCCCAATCTCAAGCCAATCTTCAAAAACATCATTGTGCATTTTATTTGGTCAAACAAGTCATCTATTCTTGGCAACGGATATTGGTTCTTGATCGTTGCCTTGTTCAATTGATGGTAGTCAATGTAGAGTCTCCATGACCCATCCTTCTTCCATATGAAAATGACAGGTACGCCCCAAGGTGACACACTTGGACGTATAAGTCCCAGGTCCAACAACTCCTTTAGTTTCATTTTCAACTCCTGTAACTCAAGGGTCGACATTCGATAAGGCGTTCTTGCTATTAATTTAGTTCTAGGTTTTAAGTCGATGGTAAATTCCAGCTCTCTCTCGGGCGGAAAACCTAGTAACTCTTCTGGGAACACGTCTACAAAATCTCGTACTACCAGAAGGTTTTCTAATCCTTCTTCCATGCCCTTGTCTTTCAATGATAGGATTACATATATCTTGCATCCTTTGTGCATACTCTTCTGCAGTTGTAGGGAAGAGATGAACCTTTGGGAAACTCCCTGGTTTCTTCCAACAATCCCTCATCTCTATCTCTCATAATTATTCAAACTCAATTATTTTGTCTTATAGTTGAGTATCGCATCATGCAATTCCAACCATTCCATATCGATCATGACGTCATAAGATCCTATGATCGTGACATATAGGTTGGCCCTCGTTACAAAATCTCCCAGGTTGAGGCTACAGTCTGTAACCTTTCATCCAAACTTCTTCTTGGATATTGAATCCATTTCAATGTAGCTAAACTCATCCTGTTCGAATGCCTTTACCTTAATTATTTTTAGCACTGCACCAGAAATAAATCTCTATGTAGCACTGTGATGTATCAAAATACTAAAGGTCTGGTCAACGATGGTACCTGACATCTCGAGCACAACATATTGATGATTGGCCTGGCATTTATTCACCACGGCATGAATCTGGTGGGCCTTTCCCAAATCTCCTACCGTAGTGTGTCTGGCTAACCCAACTGGTCTAGCCCTCTCTACCGGATAGTCATGATGGTAATGTGTCTCTCCACATGTCTAGCATCTGGTCTTTGGTCCAGTACTCTTGGTCCCCGAAGTAGAAGTCGTTGGCCCACCAACCTAAAACCCTAGTGTGTTCTGTTGAACATGCCTAAAATGTTGCTTCTACGGACGACATTGTTACCAGTGTTGTGGTCCTCTGTAGGGAGTTCATTGTTGAGGAATCAGTCGTCGTGGTGTCATGCACGTGGATCCTCACAGAGTGCCTCGATACCCTAATGGATGTCTAGTTGGTGTCTAATACTGTT
>JASDQU010107766.1:119236-130541 GCA_032191745.1 Picea mariana
GGTCAAGTAAATCTCATGGAAATGAAATATTCATCCAAGTACAGTAAAATAAACAAGTGTAAATTAAATTTCATTGCAAGTAACAACTTTAACAGACGTACCTTAGCCAAATGCGAGTGCTCCGACGTCGTTTTCCCACGCACGCTCCATCTAGATCTCGCTTTCCCATTGATGTGACCTCAATGGTACATCCTAGCCAACGCTAGGGGTACTCTTCTTCCCCCTGAGCCCCCCGAGTCGCAAAGGGGCCACACACACAATACCAGAGAATGCTAGCACCCAGATCACCTTGCAAGTTCGAGCTACCACTCATCACCTAAGCTGGGTATCCCAATTCCCACCTGTGAAAGTTCAGTTAAGATAAAATTTCAGCACCGTAACATTACACAAACCAGATGTCATCCATACTTCCTCTCCACCATCCTTTTTATAGAGTTTTCAAGTAATTAGTTTCCCAAATTCTCATTAAATTCCTTTTTCATTTAATTAATTTTGAAAAACCTCCCCCGTACACATGTTGCATGATCCGCTAGTTGCACCAAAAATCAATTTTAGTAATTAATTAAATATTCCTATTTCCCTCATCCACCTAAAAGCATTCCTAAAAACGCTTCTCAGTGTCCCAAAATTCCCTTACAATTCTTAAATGACTTACACCTTACTTAATTCCTAGTCGAGTTCATAGATAGAAAGTTCCAAAGGAAAGATTCCTTACTAAGTTAGACATTCATCTTTTTCTTTAAGTTTCCCCTATTCTTTAAGTTTCCCTTTTTCTTTAATTTTCTTTTTTCTTTTAAGTTTCCCCCTTTTTCCTTTTTAACTAAAAAATCAATTTAGAAAGTGTAGATAAAAACAACCATTTTCCCTTTTTCCTTTTTAACTAAAATCAATTTAGCAACTTTATATAAAAACAACCATTTACCCTTTTAATAAATTTAATCCTCCATTATATTTTTTTTACTTTAATAATTAAGTTTGAATTTCTTACCTCTTCTTGTTACATGTTTATTTAGTTTTTTTTCTTTATCCACATGTTCTACTTAAACCTAGGTTTTAATTTCACTAGGTTGGGAGACAATTTTTAAGGGAAAAATTCTTATTAAACTTTACTTATCACACCATTTATTTTAAGGTCAACCAGGTCCTAAGGAGGCATAATTTTATAAGCACTAGTTTTATTAACTTATCATAGTTAAAATCGTGATGTGCCCTTCAAGATGCACTACGTTCTCCAAGGGTGCCACTCACCTATTTCCGTTTTCTTTGTGCGACGTGCCCTTCAATATGCACTATGTGCTCCAAGGGTGTCACTCGCCTCTTGACTGAATTTGGTAGACGTCAAACCCCTGGAGTCAATGCTCCACCAGGTGATCTTGTGGGAGACTAAGGGCCTCTAAGGAATAAGGCCCCTTCCTTATTGCATGCCCCTTAGAATCATTGTGAGTGACTGTCACAGTCCTCCCTCATGGCATGATGGGTCTTCTCGAACTAGGTAATCGTTAACCTACAATTCGAGCCATGGCGGGAGTGCCAGTAGGTTATGGTAGGGCTGCTGCCACACCTCTCCCTTAATTTCTTTGGTTTTCGTGCGTGACCCCGCTACTACAAATGTGAGTCTAGTTAGCAAGCTATCACCAGCCTGCATCCATCAACGAATCATGTCAGCAATAATAATCGATCATCATAACATCTAATCATATGTACATATGTCACATCAACAACATTCAAACCCTAGCAATCCACTCATTGACTCGATCCAGAGTCAAAGGGGTTTCATCGATGCCTCTACATCCTCAATGTCCAGAGTCTTGCACACTCAGGAGAACCCAGTCAATAGCACCTGTCCATGTAAATACAACTAAATAACCTATCATCAAATCCCCAATATATCATAATCATAATCAAAACAACCAATAGTATAATAACCCAGATCACTTGCATGCATGTTGGCCCTTAACCAAGTTTTGGGAGATCCTTGCTCAAGTTTGACCTATTTTGGGACTTCGACAGCCTGTCAAAGAAGGAGCGCAAGACGAAGCATAGATCACGAGATCTCGGCCCCTTTTTGGGTCCTTTTTGGGATTTGGGATTATGTAACGGGTATGGGATGTCAGCCCACTGGTTTACCCATGTTTAGGCCTGTTTTGTAAATGTATAAATAGATGTCTAGGATATGTAAGAGGAGGACAAGATAGGCATATCTGTGTGATATTGGGATAAGTGATAAAATGAATGGCTAAGTGATAGATCTATGTGATTAAAGGATTGTAAGTGCTTTGTGCATACTATGTGAGGCTTGCAGAGCTATGTGAAAGGAGTTGTAAGAAGGAGGATCTGGCAGAGTGTGCACAGATCTCGAGTCTTCTACGGAGTAGGATTTTGTTGTTATGTCCCTATAAAAAGCTTGACCGAAGATAATAAAGAATAAGAGTTGGTGGACGTAGTCCCAGGGTGGGGGTGAACCACATAAATGTTGAGTTGTCTTTCTTTGTGTGATGTCTTGATATGCTTGTGTCTTTACTTTCTAAGTGATTTGATATAGATAGATAGATATGTATATGTTTTGTGCTAATAATGTATATGAATGTTAGATCTTACCTATGTGAATGTGCTTAGTTCTTGAATCTTCTATATCTAATCTACCTCTTTATGATAGTGCCTAAATACATCAGATATGAGTGAATGATGTGATGCTCTATTTTATCTGTGTAGTAGAATAATGGTTAAATATTGATGAAATTTTGGTGCTAAAGTGCTCTATTAAGTATTACAATCACAGATCTGTGTCCCAGCCAAGGCTGCAAACACCCAAGTCCTGCAACCACCCCTGCCTCTACCTCAGGTGAGACTTCATCTGCTTCGCAGGTGTTGCCGAAAGGGCCAGTAGTTAGGGTTTTTTTGGTGCGTTGTTGTAGCGTTGAACCGTGGGTCTTTCCTTGTGCCAACAAATGGTTCCGTTGTCAAGACCTGAAACTGTGATTGCTGGGAAATAAGGAAGAAAAATATTTGTGCAAAGATCTGAACTAAAACTATGGAAGCTCTATTCATAGATCTGTCACTCTAGTGCGCAGTATTCTACTTGAGTTATAAGGTTTTATGCTAAAGAAAAGAGGTAATATCTAAAGAAAAGAGGTCAGATCTGAATAAAAGAGATCAAATCTAAATAAAGAGGTTAGATCTAAAGAAAATACATCATATACGAAGAAAAGAGGTAAGATCTAAAGAAAAGAGGTAAGATCTGCAAGATCCGTTCTCTGATAAAGGTAAGAATAGTGAAAAGTTCTAGATCTGAAATCTTTGTTATCTGTAGAAGTAAGATAAGTGGAAATTTTTGTCTCAAAAGTATTGATCTAGGTATGTTTGATAGATTCTATCCTAGCTTGAAAACTAGGGCACTAATAGATGAAAGAAGGTTTGATATGTGTAGATCCGATAAGAATAATGAAATATATATGTTACATGTGCATAGAAAGAATATTTGGACTAACAAGTGTATGCAGGATCCTAGAAAGAAATGTTTGCAGGTTAGCTACTATGATCCTAGCATGCAATATAGAAAGAGATGGGAATCATTTAAAAGAAAGAGAGGATTAACCCTCTGTTACAGTTGCAGAAAACTAGGACATCTTGCTAAGGAATGCCCTAGGAGAAGACCTAGTTTTCTTTGTTGCAAAGCTATGGACCATGAATTATTGAATTTCCCTAGAATGATTGCTAAGCTTGAAGGAATGAACATGAGAAAAGAAAACCCTAAGGCAGGTCCAGAAACTATGATTATGACAAATACCCCAGAAAGAATCTGAGAAAGTATTGCTACAGATAAGACAAACCCTGAATGACCACCAACATGTCATCTTATCAGAGACCTTTAAAGAAAAAGAATTCCTTGAAGCAATAATAGGAGACTTCGGCATTGGCTATGTTCTAGATGAGGAAACATAGGTGAATATCATGACAGAAAGAACTTGGGAACTTTTAGGGAAGCCTTCTATGACTCCTTCATTGGGAGGAATAAGGATATTTAGAGGAAAGTTGATAAACCTATGTGGAAGTCTCACCAAGATATCTATGAATGCCAATGGAACTTCAACAGAGGAAGATTTTGAGATTATTAGATTTATTGAGAACAGGGCCCCATTTACCATGTTACTAGGAAAACCTTGGATTGAAAAAGATCAGGCCAGAAGGAAAGAAGAAGAAGAAATTTTAGAGCAGAAGAAGTAAGAGTTAAAAGATTTCATGACTAGAAGGATCGCACACTTAATTGCATAACAGAAGAACAGATCGAAGCTATTTAACACCAAATACTCAGATGTCAAAGTTGCAAGAACACTAGACGACCCTTAGAAGATTGAAGTATCTATTCCAGCTAAAGAAGAAGTATCACCCTCGAATCTTAGGAAAGAATCTCAACAGCACGAAGTAACTATGCCAAAAGAAGATAAGAATCAAAATGGAAAAAGGAATACCAAGATGAAGCTCACTGGGAAGAAGGCTATAAAGCTAAGTAAGAAGAGAGCTAAGCTTGACAAGTTACAGAAGATTCTAGAGGGAACTTCGTAGAAGGAAAATTTGCAAAATTGGAACTTCATTGGGATAACAGAACAGTTTCACATGGCACCTTGCCATGGCGAAGAAATATAGCTGTTGGGACCAATATAACCATTCGACCGACCCTCTGAATGGGTAGAAAGGAATTTATGGTTCGCCACCAGACCGTTGGACCACGCCATAATGGATAGAACAGAGTTAGTGAAGGATTCTCACCCGTTGCAAGAGATTCGTTGCCAAGTTTTCTATTTATCTCGTCACGCCATTCCCCGAGAAAACTTTTGCTAATCATGAATATGAGCCCAAAGACTTGTTTATTTTACACAATGATCATTGCATTATTTCCTTCTATCATATTGTAGTGTCTAAATTACTCCCCAAACCTGAGATTTTCAACCCCGGGCATGTATGTCAGACGAATTCAGCACTGCAGAGAAATTTTTCGAAGAAGTTCTGATCGACCTCATGACTGAAAGAGTCATTTCAATGTCTGCAATTGTACAAGCTTCATTGATGAGGATGGTGCAAGCCTCTCCATCAACTGCTCCCGGAGCCGGACCATCCCAACCATCAGCAGAAAAGAGAACCAAGCATAAAGACGACCTCGCAAATGCAAAACTGATTCCAACCATATTGCCCAATTACATCCCTCCTTTGGTTGGAACGGTGAATCATGATAGCGTGCCATGAGATTTCGAATACACCATAATTATTGCGTACCTCCCAAAGGGGATACGCGCAGTTCGAACAAACCAGGACAAGATCGCAACACTAAAGTTCAGCGACTTTAACCTCAGAGATCACAAGATATATGGCATGCTCACCCCATACAAGTAGCTGACCAGAACTAAAGTAAAGAACTCGAAGATCATCCCCCAGTCGTGGATGATGAACCTCGCACAGTCCACCCTGCTAAATTTCATGAAGATCCCACACTTTAGAAGACACCAGGAAGTCAACGCCTGTGTCAAGCTGCTACTGTCATGTTATCATGGTGGCTACTTATGGCTAGACCACTGCATTACAGTTGACACAATATTGATCCACAAGATCACAGGCCTGAGTATGTAAGGACCTGACCCGCAGGACTTTTATCCAGGAAAATTCACAGATCACGCACTTGCACAGAAGATCAAGGACACCTATGACGATGTTGAGAAGGGAACAAGAGGCTACAAGGTAGCTTCCATCCAGAGTGGCGTAGTGTGCCTCGCATGTCAAATAATATTTAGAAATTTAGTAAGGAAGAACTGACCTACGCAGGTCACCGACTTTGTTGTTGACCTCGCAAGGAAGCGTGCGGAAGGCCTATAGATGAACTGGGCGAAGTACCTAGTTAACCAGTTGGAGCTAGATTGTCGAGAAGCATAGAATCAAGGTTATAAATTTCATTTCAGCTGGCTCTTGGTCCTCATTGCATTTGTTTCCTGGGAGATGCTGGAAGGAGCAACATTTCCTGACATAGAGTCGTTTGAACTTCTTGCCGCGAAGTTCGCTACCCTATGGTATTCAACAGATATGAACAAACAGTGGCAGTCGAATGTTCTGTTCCATACATACTACCTGCAGCTAAAGCGATCCATCGAAGTCGAGCCTCACATGACTCCAAACACCTTACAGAGGTTCCAACCACTGATGAAGTTTAGTGCAAATCAACACTTCACCTACATTACAGTGTGGGCAGATGAACATAAAGAGCAGCTCCAGACATATTATAAGCTTACAGAAGAAGATCTGGAGGAAATCACTAAGGAATGGTCCGTTGACCTCCTTATCCCTGCCAACCCCACAGAGATATTTGATATTGATAGCCCCAAGGACACCCATAAAGAATAGAATACACCTAGGCAGAATAAGACTGAGGAGGTCCAAAACTTAAGTAGCACCTCAGGGAAGACTGCTTCCATGTCACCTGACCGAGGGGGTGGTGACGAAGTATAATATGAACAGAGGCCCAGCGAAGTAACACTGCCCAGAGACAAGGAGGATCCCTCAAAGAAGAGGAAGGTTTCCCCCCTAAAACCTTCTTCCCGGAAGAATTCGAAAGCTACCATGACCAAGATGCAGACCATCCTCACCTTCGACAATTTTGACTTCATCATAACAGCCCCGAATGATGCTTCACTGGAAATAGCAAAAAAACAAGCGGCCAAGAAGGAAGAAATCTATGATAGGATTGAATTCGAACTCTGAGGGGTTCAGTAGGCCCTTCACTCTAGTTGCGCAGTCTCCACTGTGTTGGGAGAACTAGAGTTGGGAGATGACCCAAACCAAATCCACCAACTAGTTGATACAATCAAAGCTCACCTTCGCCGAGCACAAGAGGAAACATAACAAGCCACCCAGGCTTTGACGCAAGTACAAGGAGTACTTGTCGAACAGTGTCGAGCTTCAGAGTAGGAAAATATTTCTCTCCAAGTGAAGTTCGATGAAGAAAAAACACAGATACAACAATGAAAAGAATAGTGCTCGCAGAGCAAATCGCAGTGAAAGAAGTAGTCAACAGAGCACATCGCTCTATGAAAGTCGTCTAAATAAAGGCATAAGATCAATTTATGCAACAATTCGAGTAGCTCACAGAAGTTATCCAGCAGACTTAGAGCTTCGCGTAGTGCCCGAGACTCCACAGGATGTAAGGGACCAAAGAGAAGAAACTGCTCGAAGCGCAATTGAGAGAATAAAATCCCTTACTATGGAATGTAAGAAACTTACTAATTGCAGTACCCAAACCTACAAGAAACTCATGGAGAATCCATAACTGAAGGCACTGGAGTCACATCTCCAAGAGGTGAAGTATCAAGCCAAAATGATACAGGCGCAACTGAAGCCCCTGTCAACTGTGGAAAGAATGAAGTGCTCCCAAGAACAACGCACTACCCAACAACAGATCCACACTATCCAGAGCAGAGTTATGGAAGTAACTCAGAGGCTCCAACATGTACAAGATAAGGCCTGCCAATTTTTCACAAAGGTTGAAGGCTGAGGAGAAAAACTGGAGCAGGTTGTCACTGCAGCTGAAAAATGCCTAGAGGGATCTGTGAACGAGGTAGTCATCCAACAATTTGTTGAACAAGAGGCCATGGCATAGCAACAAGTCGAAGCAGCTCGAGCCAAGCTTGATGCTTTCAAAGTAGAACTACCTAGATCAGAGTGACTCGAGACGAGTCACAGGTGAGTGTTGGGGGCCTGTTGGCCGTTGACCAAGTTTTGGGAGATCCTTGGTCAAGTTTGACCTATTTTGGGACTTTGACAACCTGTCCAACAAGGATCACAAGATGAAGCAAAGATAGCGGGACCTCGGCCCCTTTTTGGGTCCTTTTTGGGATTTGGGATTATGTAACAGGTATGGGATGTCGGCCCATGGGTTTACCCATGTTTAGGCCTATTTTGTAAATGTATAAATAGATGTCTAGGATATGTAAGAGGAGGAAAATATACGCATATCTATGTGATATTGGGCTAAGTGATAAAACAAATGGCTAAGTGCTAGATCTATGTGATTGAAGGATTGTAAGTGCTTTGTGCATATTGTGTGAGGCTTGCAGAGCTATGTGCAAGGAGTTGTAAGAAGGAGGATCTGGTGGAGTGTGCGTGAATCTCTTGTCTTCTGCGGAGTAGGATTTTGATGCTATGTGCCTGTAAGAAGCTTGGCCGAAGACAATAAAGAAGAATATTTGTTGGGCGTAGCCCCAGGGTGGGCATGAACCACGTAAATGTTGATTTGTCTTTCTTTGTGCGATGTCTTGATATGCTTATGTATTTACTTTCTAAGTTCTTTGATATAGATAGATAGATCTGTATATGTTTTGTGCTAATAATGTATAAGAATTAGATATCATTTTCGGGATTAACTGCGTAGAGTAAGTCATTAATCTATGACCCATATCCTGTTGGACACACCTACCACACTTAGAGGGGCAGGGGGGGTGAATGAGTGTGGAGATCTTTTTCCCAAAACTTCCCTCTGACACAAAAACTGCTTAGTTAACATTCAACATTTTATCATTACTCATTGTTTTCATTTATAATCATTTATATGTGAATACATATCAGCAACATATCATCAACAAATCATCTCCACAAGGAACACAAAGAACAAGAGATGTATGTACAATTTTTCTTTTTATTATGGAATTCAATCTGGGGGTTTTTCAACAACAACTGAATAGAGTACAACTCTACAAGAGCACCATATCCATATGCAAGATTCATCTTATATTCTCAGCACCAACTGAGATGAGGCAACAATCCTCAACAGATATCAATCTATCAACATAAACAAGTGCATCAACCATGCACCAACCTGTGCCAAACAACCTATAATCAACCTGTACCATAAAAAAGTGCATCCAACCATGTACCAAGTATATACCAATCATGTTTAAAATAATCATTAACAATGACTCATCAATATGTACCAACATCATCAACTATACACCTCATGTATGTGCCAACTCATCAACTACTTGTCTCAAACATGACTAGTTTTGGGTTAGTCAACAACCCCAACTTGCAATAATCATATATTTGTACCTATAATGAATAAAGATCTGAATCTGATATACAATTTTCTTCAATTTTTTTTATGCAACTCCTCCAGGTGGAACTACTTGTAACCTCTCAGAAAAGGCGTTATAGCAAAAATGGCATACCTTGCTGAATTCTGGCTTATTCTAGAGAGCGACATTGTAGAGAATATACCTCACAAAATATTCATTGAATTGATCTGAAACAGTTACAAAACATACTAAATCATGTACCCTAACCAACACATTTAGTCTCACGTAATTTGGATATGTTATGAAGAAGTTATGACGTTTTTACCCGAAACACTTGTTTTTGACTAGTTTTTGGACTAGCCACAAGCCCTATTTTCCACGGAGTGTAACTCCCACAATACAACGACCCACAAGCTGAATTTTTTACCACAGATACTTGGGTATGTTTTCTCAATGGAATAGCAATTTCATGTCCTGAATCATTATAGAAAAAAAATTATAGCGAAAATGGTGAGAAGACATGTAAATAACATACCTTAGAAAGCACCATCAAAAGAATTTATCCTTCCTTGCATTTCGGCCTTCTTTTATTCACCTTTCCTCAGAATTTCAGCTTATATATACTTGGCTACCTCCAAAACATATAGATATTCAATATTCTCAAGTTTGATTAAAATGAGAGAGCCTTTCCTTGTATTTATACTCTCCAAGTAGCTTCCTTAAAAACATCTTCTAGGTCACTTGGCCCCACTTTCCTTATTTTAGGGTTAACCCAATTCTAATTTCTCCATTAAATTTATTATTTAAGTAATTTATTTTGTATTCACTTTGAATTATAGTACACTAATCACTTCACTTTATTATTTACCTTTTAAAAACCCTTAAACCACTTTGACTACTTTGACCTTTTGGGGCTTCTAGATGACATGTGAGGGTCCTCCAACTTCGTAAGGCCACAACTCTCAAACTGTGAGGATTTATGTGACGTTCCACATACCACCATAAATGGAATGACATGTACTATCCATATAGAATAGTATTTTCTAAAAATATATCATAACTTATACATTTACCCATTAAACAAACTTGGGTCCATTACCCAAACCTGGGGTCTCCAACTTCTCATGGCCATAACTCTCTAACTGTGAGGAGTTCTGTGACGTTTTACATGCCACCGAAAATGGCATGACAAGCAATATACATATAGGATAGTTTACCTAACAAATTCAATGTCCTTCATCTCATTATTCCACATACAAGCATGGGTCCTCCAACCATTCTTCTAGGATAACTCAATCCGCAAAGTGTCTTCCTGTGAGGGCTTTCACCATAAGGGGACCACTTTGGAGTTAATAAATTTGTGCACCTTATCAATCATTATAAGACAATAGTGAGAGCATGGGTTCTCCAACCATTCTTCTAGGATAACTCAATCCGCAAAGCGTCTTCCCGTGAGGGCTTTCACCATAAGGGGACCACTTTGGAGTTCATCCATTTGTACACCTTATCAATCATGATAAGACAATAATGAGTCATCTATACATTTTTCCAACAATGCATCATATACCAATGAAACCACATCGATCCATATTCATCATGTATCAATGACAACTCATTGATCCATCTTCATCATATCAATGACAACTCATTGATCCATCTTCATCTATGCATTCTCATCAAGGAAAATACATATTATATTACATCAATCATCAATCAATCAATCCTTTCAATCAATCACTTGACATCAATCAATGACATCAATAAATCAAACCATTGGCATCAATGACAACATGATCCAACAATCTCCCCCTTTGGCATTGATGGAAATACCAACATTGATGTCAACATGTAGATAAGGCACGCTCTACATCAATAGTCAATGTGACTATCACTCTAAAGTAATGCTGAAGTAATGCTGAAGATACATCGAACATACTCCCCCTGTGACCATTGCTCCCCCTAAAATTATTCTCCTGTGCTCTTTCTTCAAGTATAGGGCTCTTTTCTGGGTATGCATCTGATAAATATCTCCTCCTAGAATCATGTGAAGAAGAATGACTCCCCCTATGGGTATGTGTCTCCTATCTTTTCTGCAAGATGAACATTGTGCTACCATATAATGATCCTTGGACCTGTTCATGCATCAAACTCATGCCATACCAAGCATCATGAAGCAAAAGATATGTCAACAATGAAATAAAGAATCATGAGCAAAATATCAACCAAGTACATCATGTACAAAATGTGTGCTCATC
>JASDQU010107766.1:157402-167858 GCA_032191745.1 Picea mariana
ATTTTGACTTTGTTGAAATCTTCAAATATGCCTGCACACATCATCAAACTCATCCAACTTTGATATATAATGAAAATATGTTAATTTCTAATATTTAATCACAAATTCACTTATAATACTAAAATGAATAAAGTGGAAAATAATAATGTGAAACCCAAATGTATTTATGAAAATGCTATGATGGAAGGTTAATGGAACGATGAAATGTAAGGAATAGTGAAGGAAAAGGTGGATGAAAATACGACATTTCTGAGGCCCAACATGCCCCCCAACTGAACTTGTTGCATTTCCTCATGCAACCATGCATGGATCTTCTTAAGAACTTTTGGCATTTAAACTATGGCTTTGATTGATGATGTCCTCTTAACAATGAATGTTTACAGGGTATGAAATACAAGAGTAACAACATGTGAAATACATGAGTAACAACTTACATTTTCTTATGGTTGGTTCTTGTGTGACAACCATGAATGCAAAGAATGTTGGTTCTTGTGTTAACAACATTCATTTCACTTATTTGCTGCAACATTCATTTCACATATTTGTCTTCTTGCTGCAATAATTTAGCCATGTACTCACTGAAAATAATAAGCTATCAATGTGCAGAACAGAGCATCACTGAGTATAAGAAAGCCTTTTCTCTATCTTTTATGAATCACGTCAATATGTTTATCAATTGAAATGCAACAAAGTGTCGCTGGAAAAGAAATGTTAGTGAATCATAAATGGAATGATGAGATGGTAAAATGGAATAATGGTAATGAATATGTAGTGAATATAGGTTCCCTCCCCCCCAACTGAAGTGGTTGCATATCCTTATGCAACTTGGCATAGGTTATGAAAGTGAAAAAGTAAATAGAGCATGTAGAGGGAATTTTCCAAAGTTATTCATTACTAGCAAATAAGGAATTACATGATTAAAGATTAGAAAATAACATACCTCCACTTACCCAATAATGATGATGAACAATGCAATAGGAATACGGCTGGTGCTGGAGCATGGAAGATGTTATTGCTGCAGGATCATGAAAATGGAACTGCCAATGTTGTTGCTGTTGTAACTGGATCATGGGAAGTGAAGGAATTTGAACTGCTACTGTTGAATCATGAGAAATGTGGAAGGCAAAGAATATGGAACTGTGGTACTCTCATAGATCTAAAATCAAACTGTTGCAACTGCTAAGGGGATCATGAAAAAGTGTATAGTCTTCACCTACTACAAACCAATGGTACAATTCTGATCATGCGAATGAATGTGTCGGTGTCGAGCATGAAGAGAAATCATTGGATTACCGGCCATTGATGAATGTCATTAACCAATGCGAGACAAACTCACCAGTGATGTCCATGAGTGTCAAGTTACCCGAGTACATCTTGTGAAGTGCAAATAGATGTGTTGATGTCGAGCCACTTGCAAGATCTAACGATCAAGTGACATTGATGTATTCCCATTATTTCTAGCGAGATAACTTGCCATTAAGGCATGCAAGCCTCTAGGTACTCAAAAGGAACTCTACTCTAGATCCCAGATAAGGTGTCGAGGTCGATGGGGCAAGACTATTGAAAGGTGGGCCTTAAGGAATCCCACATCAGTCAACGCGAGTTTATAAAAATATTGGTAGGACTATAGATGTAAAGATCTCAGTAGCAACAGGTTTTATGGCAAGGAAATCAAGGCAATGCGATCATGGAAAGGGAGTTTGTTTTATTCAGAAGGAAAACTGGAAAGGCAAAAATGAACTAAAAAAGATAAGGGAATGTATGCAACTCAGAAAAGAATAGGCATGCGCGAAGTCATGAAAATTAAGGCAATGGAAGATGGATGCAACACAGGAATGACCAATCGGCTTTGAAGGAGAAATGGGACAGTGTCACAGCATGAAATTTGGCAAAATGCGAAAATTTGGAAAAATGTTTGTGTGTATCAGCAAAATGTTTCTATGTAACAACAAACATCAGGATGCGCAAAAATTTTCTGTGTATCAGCAAAATGTTTTTTTGTATTAGCAAAATGTTTCTGTGTAACAACAAACATCAGGATGTGCAAAAAATTATGATGAGTAACAGCCCCTTCAAGCTGTCTAGCAAAGCATGCATTCTTTGAAGAATTTTGTAATTCTTGAAAATCACTTCAGCAGCAAAATGTAATTGTCTCTGAACCTGAAAAATCTTAGTACAATCCTGCATGAAAACTGTGAGATTTGCGAAAAACATATCATGCAGAAATAAGTGCAAATGCGGTAAATTAAAGAAATAAAATGTGTTTTTGTACCTGTTGTCGTTGCACGCTTATCTCATCGTCCATTGTTGTGTGAAGTGACTTAAGAAAAACAAATTAACGTTAAGTGTAAAAATATGTCTTGACTATCATTTTTAGGAATGAGATGTCCATTTACAATTTTTGACAATGTTTTTTTTTTTATAATGTTTTTGTGTGTTTCCATGGCTTTATAATTTTTTTATTGTTTTTGTTTGTTTGTTTTGTTGTTTTTGTTTTATAATAAAAAAAAACAAAAACATATATATATATTTTTAAATTATTAACAAACAAATAAATAAATGGTGTTTGTGTTATTTAATTAAAACAACGAGGCATTTTTCTTCAAAGTTGGCATCCTCGGTACTGCAAATAAATTTCACATGTTGAGTCGAATAGAGATCCTCAGAACTTATGCTGGCACGAATTGCAAATGACTCCAATTTATCAGTCACTCTATCATCAAAGCGAACACCAAAAGCAAGCAACAGATCAACTTTATCCACTGCATAATTGGTATAAACAGTCTCATGCATGCCCAACATCCCCAAGCTTTTCTCATGAGAAGATGGAAAAGATCCCAAGACCATTAAAGTACTGGCCACCGGAATCCCTGTATGATCTACAAACTCTCTAAGTTTCTGGCTAGCATTGAGTCAACCCTCATCGACATACAAGACAACGGGTCCATGCAAATATTGTTCTTGCAGTTTACAACGTCAAAATTGTAGTTGAAAAAAAAGCGTGAACTGATTGCCCTTCGTGTCTGCAAGAATACTGCAAATAATTCATCATGAAAATGCTTAAAAATCAGTGCATGACACTTGTCTCCTATGCCTAGGGTTCTCGCCCACGGCCTAACGCAAAGACCCAGATCATTAAAGTCCCAATACTCAGGTTTGTTGATGGTCTTTATAGGTCAGTTTGTGCCAAAATACAAGTGTGCTACATTCCCTAAGGTCATCCCAAGCGGAAAAATCAAATGGGGAGCCAGCTTTTCGGCAAGTTTCTTATTGGCTCATTCCTGTGCCTGCCCAAACTCAATAAAGATCGAGAACAGTGCAGCCGAGCAACAACGATATGAAGATGTTGATTGGCTTCTTCTCTTAAACCTTTCGATCACACATCTATCATTATCATCAACCTTAGATATAAGAGCCAGAGGTGCGTGTGACAGCTAGTTTGGTCGATGTTGTATAAATTTCAAAGATAGAATTACACCAACCGGTCATGATCGTAAGAATTGACAATATCAAAAACACACAAAAATCTGGAGAAGATGTGAAAAGAAATGGGCTCATCAAATCTCTACTCATTAATGTCATCGACTTTGGAACACAATTTAATCATTTAATGGTGAAATGACCGATAGCTTTAGGATCTGGACTGATTGAACATGCATAATCTATGACGCAGTTAGATATAATACCTCTGATTCTAGATGTTGAAGGTGAGTTCATGCTCTCTATATTTTTCTATGGAAATAGGTAGGCGGAAAAAACATAAGACTAGTGTGAAAAGAAAGACATGGGCGCTTAACTCAGTCTATTTTACCAGAACGAAGGATGAGATGAGATGAAGATATAGATCATGACATTGGCACTGAACGAGGTGGCTATCAAGAGTTCTGTATATATCGACGACCCATATATATCTAACAAAATCAGTGGCATCAAAGTTTTGGGTGGTGCAATGTTTTAATGAAGAGATATATCAAGTTTTGGGTGGTGCTGTGCATATACCGTTGACGATATGGTTGTTGTTTAATGTCATGATGCTGCGTGGTTTCTAATACTTGAGGATTTTCATGTTTCTCGGGCAACAAAATGATTATTGAGATATTTCTGCTCCTTAGTTGAGTAATTTCAGTAATTAAAAATGCCAAAAAGAGGGTGAATAATCCGGAGCAAATCAGGCTTATGTGAATAGTGGAATTCGGTTGCGATTTAGCCATGAAGGCTTCACTCATGGAACTGCGTGTTCAAGAAACTTTCGTGCATAAAATCTGCGATTGCACCTTAGTGGAATGTGATTTCATGCAACAATACTTAGGTAAGGTGGATAAGGAATAGTTGCGCAATCAAGATTTGGTGCACGTTTTCCGGTAAAAAAAAAAACAGAATATCTAATTTTTGATATGTTGCTCAAATGAGAACTGAGGAGTAAATCCTAACTTTCTAAAGATGCCAAAAAGAGAAGAGTTCATCTTATACTTTGTCGTGTACTATGATTCTCATTCTTTAGAAAACTATGATTTATCGTTGATTTGGTTCGTTTCCTTGATAATTGCAGATTTTAACTCAAGGTGTGATGGGGAAATGTTTCAGATCTTATCATTTGCAAGTTTAGCATGCAAGACCATAAAGCGCAATTCAATCAATCCCAATCATAGTTCATCTTTATTATAATTTATTATTTTTTCTTCTTCTTAGCCTGAGCCAGACAATGCACCTTAAACCTGTAGATCTAGTAGATGTGAAGACTTCAATCTAAATGATCATGTTGTTTTATTGTTGCAGGTTTTGTTTAGATAAGGCAAAAATATGGTGGCTCAAACCAAAAATAACCTAGACCGAGAAGTTAAAAATGAGAAGAGCGCAGGCATGACACTGTTCAATCACCGTTACATAAAAAAAAAATGTCAATGTATCAACATGGATAATTTCACTGTATCAACAAGTAAAATTTCGCTGTAACAACATGTAAAATGCGTTGTACCAGCATGTTGTAACAACACGTAAAATTTTCGCTGTATTAGCATGTTGTAACAACATGTAAAATTGGTTTTGTTTTTATTCGTTAAAATTTTTTTTACCGTGTTTATTTGCAGGTCAAAGGATGGACGCAAAAACATTCATTCCTGAAATCAAAATCATCCCTATTTTCTGATCCTCGCAATCGCATGAAGCGCGGAGGAGAGCATACTTATTCTAGGTAAAAGCAAAATCTGATAATGAAAACAAAAACTGAAAATGAAAACCTACCTACTCTATGATAATTACATCTTAGAAATCAGTTACGTGTAGTCAAACAAGCAATGGAGCCAAGCACACAATAGTAACAACAATATGTTCAGTGGCAATTTTTCGAATGAAAAATAGAATTTTACAAGAATGAATGAATCTAGTTGTTGTAACTGTAAATTAACAAAATTAAAAGAATCTAACCTGGTAGTTGCTTGAAACCATTGTTCGATATATCTTTCGTAGGTATGATTTCCCTCACTCAGATCATGCTGCAGCTCCTCATTGTACTCCTCAAGTTCCTCAGATGTTGATTCCTTGTTTGTTTCTGGAGGAGTATTTAAGCTCTGGGCTATTGTCAAGATCTCCTCTTCCTGAGAAGAATAAATCTTATCTTTCGCAAGGATCTGAGCGAGTTGTTCCAAGATGACACTCATAGTTAAATCATATTGCAAAAGGGGTTCTTACAGCACCCAAAAAAAAAACTGAAAATCACACTTGTTGAAACACATGGAAACCTCTTCACAGTTGCAAAAATTGAAATTGTAGAAATTGAAATTGCTAGAATTGAAATTGCAGAAATTGCAGAAATTGAAACACTCCCTACATTCCCTTAACCATATGTCACCTCAGAGTTAGGAGCATGAATAATCACACTTGCATGAAAATTCAAACTAAACTTCAATCCATCGTGCTTCCCCGGTAACGACGCCAAAATGTTAGGCATAAATATTGTCGTTTAACTGCGTTGTAGTACTTGCCCAACTATTTAATTTGTCAATACAAGGTTTGTAGACTTACGAAGCACATGCACTGTATATGCAGGACTGAAGTAGAACTAATCTAATCTAATTTTCTGAAATGAAATTAATCTATGAAAGCATTGAAAGACTAACTAGGAAAGCAAGAAATTAATCTAGGAAAGCAAGAAATTAATCTAGGAAAGCAATACAACATGTGAAGAGTTGAATGACAAAAGACATATGTGAGCTCACACAATAAATCAATCTCAAATTATATTACAAGAATGAAATGAAAAAGCATGAAAGAATAACAATGAAAGAGTCAAAGCTAAGAATCCCTTTCTCCTCATTACAAGACTAAATTATGAATTGCATGCCTCCCTCATGAAGATAGAACACTCTCTTATATACATGAGTGTCATAATGAAAAATCCACTATTCTCTCAACCACTCTCAACTACTTTCCCATTATTACAAGATATGATCCCCTCAAATCCTCCACACATCTCTCACATATCTTAGATAAGATATGCCAACCAAATCTTCCATGATCTTCTCTCTTTCAAATCTTCAAGTTTGAAGATGTAATTAGAATTTGAGGGTAGGTGGTGAATTTTGACTTTGTTGAAATCTTCAAATATGCATGCACACATCATCAAACTCATCCAACTTTGATATATAATGAAAATATGGTAATTTCTAATATTTAATCACAAATTCACTTATAATACTAAAATGAATAAAGTGGAAAATAATAATGTGAAACCCAAATGTATTTATGAAAATGGTATGATGGAAGGTTAATGGGACGATGAAATGTAAGGAATGGTGAAGGAAAAGGTGGATGAAGATACTACATTTCTGCGGCCCAACATTATCCTTATCAAGTGTATTTTTATTTTTTAGGTATTTTTTAGTTTAATAACGATTAAAATTTTGATTTTCATTGATTTTGATCATTTTAAAATTAACATAAAATTTAAAAATTTGTAAAATGAATGTTAATTGAATTTTATCATAAAACAACTTTGCTTTCAAAGTTATTTATCTCTCTAAAATAGAGTTAATGTTAATTGAATTCATGCACTACTCCCAAAAATTATGGTGTTGAAGGAACAAACTCAAATGAACAAAAACACACATTGATGCTTCATCAAGCACACCATGTCATTTATTTTCTTGTTATAAACTTTCCTACCATCAATAACATAAAAATTAACATAAAATTTAAAAATTTGCAAAATGAATGTTAATTGAATTTTATCATAAAACAACTTTGCTTTCAAAGTTATTTCTCTCTCTAAAAAAGAGTTAATGTTAATTGAATTCATGCACAACTCCCAAAAATTTTGGTGTTGAAGGAACAAACTCAAATGAACAAAAACACACATTGATGCTTCATCAAGCACACCATATCATTTCTTTTCTTGTTATAAACTTTCCTACCATCAATAACATGAGTGTTATCACCAAAAATTCGTCCGCAGCATTACAAACAACGATTGAAGAAAGACATCAGTTCCAACAAAAATGAGTACACCTACAACATCAAAATCCATAAAAAATGGCATAAAACTATATACTTTGTTCATAAATCAATGTGCACAAATTCACCAAAGGAAGCGCGTGCGCACTGTGCGCAGAATGCGTGGGCTAACACAACCCTAGTTGCACATTGTGCGTAGAATGCACAAGATGCGTGACTGTCTACAAGTAAACCTGTGCACTTTTCATGAACGACGCATTTATGAATCTTGTCGACCTCTCAACCACTTCTGGTCGGACCTCCAACATGATTTGACACTCAGATCTGAGGGAAATCTAGCTTGGAGGTTGGTCAAGGGCTAGGAAGTACCCTGAGAGGCCCCTTGTTCACATCATGAACCAATTATATCTTGCCATGAATGGACACTATAAATATGTGCCATGGGTGTGCTAGAAAAATACGAATTTCAAGATATTGTTATGCGGCAAGAATTCTTCTTGGAGAATCCTCATTTCTCTTTGAATCATTCAAGCACTATAACAAGGGCCATTCCACTCACCTCTTGAGAGGATTGGCATTGTATTTCTTCACCATTATTACTTGTCATTGTATGAAGAGAAGAGCTCTCTATTAGGGAACTCAAGATCCCTCCCAAGGAGGAAGAGGGGATTCATAAGTACCTGCCTTTCTCTACGGTGCTAGCCTATCAATACATTCATCCATTGGTAGCTATATGATTGTCATTTTCATTTTTCATGGTTCTATTTCTTGCAAGTTTTTCTAACATTTGTTTCCTTTTATTTTTATTTCCTTGTTTCATGCATGTTTGATTATCTAATCAACTCACAACTCTCTGTCTTGTTTAGATGACTTAACTAGGCAAATAAGTGTTGTGTTTTCACTCACCCATGTGACAAAACCAACACAACAGATTCGCGACCATACTGGGGATGTGAATCAAATTCCTCCCTATTTAATTCTTGAGAGCACTTCTTTCTAATTGTTTGGCAATGCAGGTATCAAAACCAGCCTAATCCAATCTTCCAAATTCAGAATTTGGAACTAAGACAAGAGAATTTCGTCTCGAAATTTCTTTCCCGACGCGTGATAGGAAGTGCACGGCTTTCGAAACGAATAGACGTGCATTTATGCTCACTCATGCGCATTGCGCGTGTAATATATTCCATAAACCCGTGCATTATGTGCGCTTGGCGTGACCGTCAGAACTACAACCTGTGCAAAAGTTCATTTTTTTTGCAATTTGTAAGGGTTTTCTGAGTGGTTTGAGGGCCCCTTGCCTTCAGGTTTTAATTTCCTGCACTTTGTAAAGAAATCACACTTCACTTAGAGTCCTTTCTTACAATAAAGGTTAGCTAACATAAGCACATAGGGGTAAAAAGAATCACAATTCTTTTCTTTTCTTTTTTTCCACATGGATGGCTCATTTGGCATTTAAAACTTTGAGTTAAGGTTACTGCTTTTTCAAACACAATCAAATAATTTGGGACCAAAAAGAAATTTTAACCCCCAAGTATTCTCTTCCCCCACACCCAAGTGTGACCTAGGGAATCATAAAAGGTGGTTAAAAAGAAATTTCATCTCCCTTAAAACAAAATCATTAGGAGAGGGCACAACCCCCTTTGGGTACCTCTTAGTTTTGAAAATTATCTTAAATCTTTGTAAGGGCCAATACATGCCCACATGTTTACAATTTTAGGATAGTTTCAAAAATATTTCTTAGTATAGGTAAACACTCTAGGAAAGTTTAAAATATCAAGTAAGGGCCCATACATGCCCACATGTCTACAATCCTAGGATAGTTTCAAAAGCTTTTCTAGTATAGACAACATTTTAGAGAGTTTAAAGGATCAATTAAGGACCCATGTTTCCACATTGATAGTTCTCTAGGGATTTAAATATTCCACAAGGTTCTACCAAAGAACTTAGTAAGCTAGGTAAGAATATTTGTAAGAACCAAAAGAATTCCACATGCTACAATCTTATACTTAACTTATTAAAAATATTTTGCACAATTTTTCACTTTCTTGCACACTAAGCCACTCATCACACACATAATTTCTATTAGAATAGTGGAGGTCGAAGTAAGATTTATTTTTAAGTACCCACAAAGTACTTCAAAGGAACTTCGAAATATCTGAATACTTCTTTGGAAATTGTCCACACCAATTAAATTCAAACGAGGTTGGTCCATGAACCCAATCTCTCAACCCACTCCATCTAAAAATTTTCTAAGAACACACTAAATTTTCCTCACGGGAGGTGCCTAAAAGAAATTTTTTAGTCTAGGTAGGATCTCGGGGGTAGGCATCCAAATAAACCCCTGTTATCAAGTTCTCACATTTTGAAACAATAGAAGTTGAGAATAGGGATCCTTCAAATCCTCCAAGTCAAGTGTTCATATACCATAAGGTAGGGAGATACCCGTGAAGGCTCGAAGGCTGAGGTCTAGTTTTTCTATGCATCCCTTCTTGAGTCACCCAACTCTTGTGAGGGTATCCAACTTGTGACCTGTTTTTTATGTCGAAAATATAAATGTCACACTTTGACCGAGGTACTTAGTGGCCAAACATAGGATATCTACCCAGGTGGTGGTTGTGGGTTGCGATCGTACCTTGGTCAGATTTTGTATGGCTATTGGGAAATATCACTAGCTCTTCTGAGATTGCACCCTCTACCCCTCATTATAACTGACTACTTCAACCTTCAGTAGTTCCTCTTCCGGTGGATTCATGTTAAGAACCAAACATCAATATATCATAGAAAAACCTCAGGAAAAGTACTCAACGCCTTGAAAAAGAGATAATTTTAGATAATAAGCCTCTTCGAGGGGGCAACATCCTTTTACCCCACTCAAATGTTCAAGTACAAGATGATTCAAAATGAAAATGTCTCCTTGGTATATATAGGAGACTAGGAGGTATAATTACAAATAATGGCCTAAAGCCGACATAATTAAAATAACATTACTAATCTAAATTACAACTAA
>JASDQU010107766.1:168556-182379 GCA_032191745.1 Picea mariana
AAAGTGGAAAATAATAATGTGAAACCCAAATGTATTTATGAAATGCTATGATGGAAGGTTAATGGAACGATGAAGTGTAAGGAATAGTGAAGGAAAAGGTGGATGAAAATACGACATTTATGAGGCCCAACATGCCCCCCAACTGAACTTGTTGCATGTCCTCATGCAACCATGCATGGATATTCTTAAGAACTTTTGGCATTTAAACTATGGCTTTGATTGATGATGTCCTCCTAACAATGAATGTTTCTAGAGTATGAAATACAAGAGTAACAACATGTGAAATACATGAGTAACAACTTACATTTTCTTATGGTTCGTTCTTGTGTGACAACCATGAATACAAAGAATGTTGGTTCTTGTGTTAACAACATTCATTTCACTTATTTGCTGCAACATTCATTTCACATATTTGTCTTCTTGCTGCAATAATTTAGCCATACTCACTGGAAATAATAAGCTATCAATGTGAAGAACAGAGCATCACTGAGTATAAGAAAGCCTTTTCTCTATCTTTTATGAATCATGCCAATATGTTTATCAATTGAAATGCAACAAAGTGTCGTTGGAAAAGAAATGTTAGTGAATCATAAATGGAATGATGATATGGTAAAATGGAATAATGGTAATGAATATGTAGTGAATATAGGTTCCCTCCCCCCCAACTGAAGTGGTTGCATATCCTTATGCAACTTGGCATAGGTTATGAAAGTGAAAAAGTAAATAGAGCATGTTGAGGGAATTTTCCAAAGTTATTCATTACTAGCAAATAAGGAATTACATGATTAAAGATTAGAAAATAACATACCTCCACTTACCCAATAATGATGATGAACAATGCAATAGGAATATGGCTAGTGTTGGAGCATGGAAGATGTTACTGCTGCAGGATCATGAAAATGGAACTGCCAATGTTGTTGTTGTTGTAACTGGATCATGGGAAGTGAAGGAATCTGAACCGCTACTGTTGAATCGTGAGAAATGTGGAAGGAAGAGAATATGGAACTATGGTACTCTCATAGATCTAAAATCAAACTGTTGCAACTGCTGAGGGGATCATTAAAAAGTTTATAGTCTTCACCTGCTACAAACCAATGGTACAATTCTGATCATGCGAATGAATGTGTCAGTGTCGAGCATGAATAGAAATCATTGGATTACCGGCCATTGATGAATGTCGTTAACCAATGCGAGACAAACTCACCAGTGATGTCCATGAGTGTCAAGGTACCCGAGTACATCTTGTGAAGTGCGAATAGATGTGTTGATGTCGAGCCACTTGCAAGATCTAACAATCAAGGGACATTGATGTATTCCCATGATTTCTAGCGAGAGAAATTTCCATTAAGGCATGCAAGCCTCTAGGTACTCAAAAGGATCTCTACTCTAGATCCCAGATAAGGTGTCGAGGTCGATGGGGAAATATTGTTGAAAGGTGGGCCTTAAGGAATCCCACATCAGTCAACGCGAGTTTATAAAAAGATTGGTAGGACTATAGATGTAAAGATCTCAGTAGCAGCAGGGTTTATGGCAAGGAAATCAAGGCAATGCAATCATGGAAAGGGAGTTTGTTTTATTCAGAAGGAAAATTGGAAAGGCAAAAATGAACTGAAAAAGATAAGGGAATGTATGCAACTTAGAAAATAATAGGCATGCGTGAAGTCATGAAATTTAATTCAATGGAAGATGGATGCAACACAGGAATGACCAATCGGCTTTGAAGGAGAAATGGGACAGTGTCACGGCATGAAATTTGGAAAAATGCAACAATTTGGAAAAATGTTTATGTGTATCAGCAAAATGTTTCTATGTAACAACAAACATCAGGATGTGCAAAAATTTTCTGTGTATCAGCAAAATGTTTTTGTGTATCAGCAAAATGTTTCTGTGTAACAACAAACATTAGGATGCGCAAAAATTTATGATGAGTAACAACTCCTTCAAGTTGTCTAGAAAAGCATGCGTTCTTTGAAGAATTTTGTAATTCTTGAAAATCACTTCAGCAGCAAAATGTAAATGTCTCTAAACCTGAAAAAGCTTAGTACAAATCCTGCATGAAAACTGTGAGATTTGCGAAAAACATATCATGCAGAAATAAGTGCAAATGCAGTAAATTAAAGAAATAAAATGTGTTTTTGTACCTGTTGTCGTTGCACACTTATCTCATCGTCCATTGCTGCGTGAAGTGACTTAAGAAAAACAAATTAACGTTAAGTGTAAAAACATGTCTTGACTATCATTTTCAGGAATGAGATGTCCATTTACAATTTTTGACAATGTTTTTGATTTTTATAATGTTTTTGTGTGTTTCCATGGTTTTACAATTTTTTTATTGTTTTTCTTTGTTTGTTTTGTTGTTGTTTTTTATAATAAAAAAAAACAAAAACATATATATATTTTTAAATTATTAACAAACAAATAAATAAATGGTGTTTGTGTTATTTAATTAAAAGAACGAGGCATTTTTCTTCAAAGTCGGCGTCCTTGGTACTGCAAATAAATTTCACCTGTTGAGTCGAATAGAGATCCTCAGAACTTATGCTGGCATAGATTGCAAATGAATCCAATTTATCAGTCACTCTATCATCAAAGAGAACACCAAAAGCAAGCAACAGATCAACTTTATCCACTGCATAATTGGTATAAACAGTCTCGTGCATGCCCAACATCCCCAAGCTTTTATCATGAGAAGATGGAAAAGATCCCAAGACCATTAAAGTACTGGCCACCATAATCCTTGTATGATCTACAAACTCTCTGAGTTTTTGGCTACCATTGAGTTAACCCTCACCGACATACAGGACAACGGGTCCATGCAAATATTGTTCTTGCAGTTTACAATGTCAAAATTGTAGTTGAAAAAAAAGCATGAACTGATCGCCCTTCGTGTCTGCAAGAATATTGCAAATAATTCATCATGAAAATGCTTAAAAATCAGTGCATGACACTTGTCTCCTATGCCTAGGGTTCTCGTCCACCGGCCTAACGCAAAGACCCAGATCACTAAAGTCCCAATACTCAGGTTTGTTGATGGTCTTTATAGGTCAGTTTGTGCCAAAATATAAGTGCGCTACATTCCCTAAGGTCATCCCAAGCGGAAAAAGCAAACAGGGAGCCAAATTGTCGGCAAGTTTCTTATTGGCTCATTCCTGTGCCCGCCCAAACTCAATAAAGATTGAGAACAACAGTGCAACCGAGCAACAACAATATGAAGATGTTGATTGGCTTCTTCTCTTAAACCTTTTGATCACACATCTATCATTATCATCAACCTTAGATATAAGAGCCAGAGGTGCGTGTGACAGCTAGTTTGGTCGATGTTGTATAAATTTCAAAGATAGAATTACACCAACCGGTCATGATCGTAAGAATTGACAATATCAACAACACACAAAAATCTAGAGAAGATGTGAAAAGAAATGGGCTCATCAAATCTCTATTCATTAATGTCATCGACTTTGGAACATAATTTAATCATTTAATGGTGAAATGACTGATAGCTTCAGGATCTGGACTGATTGAACATGCATAATCTATGACGCAGTTAGATACGATACCTCTGATTCCAGATGTTGAAGGTGAGTTCATGCTCTCTATATTTTTCTATGGAAATAGGTAGGCAGAAAAATAGGGATTGATACGCACACAGATGGAAATCTAGACCTGGTATCGGCTTCAGTGTTAAAAAAACATAAGACTGGTGTGAAAAGAAAGACATGGGCGCTTAACTTAGTCTATTTTACCAAAACGAAGGATGAGATGAGATGACGATCTAGATCATGACGTTGGCATTGAACGAGGTGGCTATCAAGAGTTCTGTATATATTGACGACCCATATATATCTAACAAAATTAGTGGCATCAAAGTTTCGGGTGGTGCAATGTTTTAATGAAGAAATATATCAACGGTCTGTATACGTATGCATGAAGATAGTAAGCCAATAGGAAAAATAAAGCTACGCATGTTGTGCATATACCGTTGACGATATGGTTGTTGTTTAGTGTCATGATGCTGTGTGGTTTCTAATACTTGAGTATTTGCATGTTTCTCGGGCAACAAAACAATTATTAAGATATTTCTTCTCCTTAGTTGAGTAATTTCAGTAGTTAAAAATGCCAAAACGAGGGTGAATAATCTGGAGCAAATCAGGCTTATGCGAATAGTGGAATTCGATTGCGATTTAGCCATGAAGGCTTCACTCATGGAACTGTGTGTTCAAGAAACTTTCATGCATAAAATCTGTGATTGCACCTTAGTGGAATGTGATTTCAGACAACAATACTTAGGTAAGGTGGATAAGGAATAGTTGCGCAATCAAGATTTGGTACACGTTTTCCGGTCAAAAAAAAATAGAATATCTAATTTTTGATATGTTGGTCAAATGAGAATTGAGGGGTAAATCCTAACTTTCTAAAGATGCCAAAAAGAGAAGAGTTCATCTTATACTTTGTCGTGTACTCTGATTCGCATTCTTTAGAAAACTATGATTTATTGTTGATTTGGTTCGTTTCCTTGATAATTGCATATTTTAACTCAAGGTGTGATGGGGAAATGTTTCAGATCTTATCATTTGCAGGTTTAGCATGCAAGACCAGAAAGTGCAATTCAATCAATCCCAATCATAGTTCAACTTTATTATAATTTATTATTTTTTCTTCTTCTTGGCCTGAGCCAGACAACGCACCTTAAACCTGCAGATCTAGTAGATGTGAAGACTTCAATCTAAATGATCATGTTGTTTTATTGTTGCAGGTTTTGTTCAGATAAGGCGAAAAGATGGTGGCTCAAACCAAAAATAACCTATACCGAGAAGTTAAAAATGAGAAGAGCGCAGGCATGACATTGTTCAATCACTGTTACATAAAAAAAAATGTCATTGTATCAACATGGATAATTTCACTGTATCAACAAGTAAAATTTCGCTGTAACAGCATGTAAAATGCATTGTACCAACATGCTGTAACAACAAATAAAATTTTCGCTGTATCAGCATGTTGTAACAACAAGTAAAATTGGTTTTGTTTTTATTCGTTAAATTTTTTTTTACTGTGTTTATTTGCAGGTCAAAGGATGGACGCAAAAACATTCATTCCTGAAATCAAAATTATCCCTATTTTATGATCCTTGCGATCGCACGAAGCGTGGAGGAGAGCATACTTATTCTAGGGAAAAGAAAATCTGATAATGAAAACAAAAACTGGAAGTGAAAACCTACCTACTCTATGATAATTACATCTTAGAAATCAGTTACGTGTAGTCAAACAAGCAATGGAGCCAAGCACTCAATAGTAACAACAATATGTTCAGTGGTAATTTTTTGAATGAAAAATAGAATTTTACAAGAATGAATGGATCTAGTTGTTGGAACTGTAAATTAAAAGAATCTAACCTGGTAGTTGCTTGAAACCATTGTTTGATATATCTTTTGTAGGCATGATTTCCCTCACTCAGATCATGCTGCAGCTCCTCATTGTACTCCTCAAGTTCCTCAGATGTTGATTCCTTGTTTGTTTCTGGAGGAGTATTTAAGCTCTGGGATGTTGTCAAGATCTCCTCTTCCTGAGAAGAATAAATCTTATCTTTCGCAAGGATCTGAGCGAGTTGTTCCAAGTTGACACTCATAGTTAAATCATATTACAAAAGGGGTTCTTACAGCACCCAAAAAAAAAAACTGAAAATCACACTTGCTGAAACACATGGAAACCTCTTCACAGTTGCAAAAATTGAAATTGTAGAAATTGAAATTGCTAGAATTGAAATTGCAGAAATTGAAACACTCCCTACATTCCCTTACCCATATGTCACCTCAGAGTTATGATCATGACTAATCACACTTGCATGAAAATTTAAACTAAACTTCAATCCATCGTGCTTCCCCAGTAACGACGCCAAAATGTTAGGCAAAAATATTGTCGTTTAACTGCGTTGTAGTACTTGCCCAACTATTTAATTTGTCAATACGAGGTTTGTAGGCTTACGAAGCACGTGCACTATATATGCAAGACTGAAGTAGAACTAATCTAATCTAATTTTCTGAAATGAAATTAATCTAGGAAAACATTGAAAGACTAACTAGGAAAGCAGGAAATTAATCTAGGAAAGCAATACAACATGTGAAGAGTTGAATGACAAAAGACATATGTGAGCTCACACAATAAATCAATCTCAAATTATATTACAAGAATGAAATGAAAAAGCATGAAAGAATCAAAGCTAAGAATCCCCTTCTCCTCATTACAAGACTAAATTATGAATTGCATGCCTCCCTCATGAATATAGAACACTCTCTTATATACATGAGTGTCATAATGACAGATCCACTATTCTCTCAACCACTCTCAACTACTTTCCCATTATTACAAGATATCATCCCTTCAAATCCTCCACACATCTCTCACATATCTTAGATAAGATATGCCAACCAAATGTTCCATGATCTTCTCTCTTTCAAATCTTCAAGTTTGAAGATGTAATTAGAATTTGAGGGTAGGTGGTGAATTTTGACTTTGTTGAAATCTTCAAATATGCCTGCACACATCATCAAACTCATCCAACTTTGATATATAATGAAAATATGGTAATTTCTAATATTTAATCACAAATTCACTTATAATACTAAAATGAATAAAGTGGAAAATAATAATGTGAAACCCAAATGTATTTATGAAAATGGTATGATGGAAGGTTAATGGGACGATGAAATGTAAGGAATAGTGAAGGAAAAGGTGGATGAAAATACGACATTTCTGAGGCCCAACACGATCCTTATTAGGTGTATTTTTATTTTTTAGGTATTTTTTAGTTTAATAACGATTAAAATTTTGATTTTCATTGATTTTGATCATTTTAAAATTAACATAAAATTTAAAAATTTGTAAAATAAATGTTAATTGAATTTTATCATAAAACAACTTTGCTTTCAAAGTTATTTCTCTCTCTAAAAAATAGTTAATGTTAATTGAATTCATGCACTACTCCCAAAAATTTTGGTGTTGAAGGAACAAACTCAAATGAACAAAAACACACATTGATGCTTCATCAAGCACACCATGTCATTTATTTTCTTGTCATAAACTTTCCTACCATCAATGACGTGAAAATTAACATAAAATTTAAAAATTTGCAAAATGAATGTTAATTGAATTTTATCATAAAACAACTTTGCTTTCGAAGTTATTTCTCTCTCTAAAAAAGAGTTAATGTTAATTGAATTCATGCACAACTCCCAAAAATTTTGGTGTTGAAGGAACAAACTCAAATGAACAAAAACACACATTGATGCTTCATCAAGCACACTATATCATTTCTTTTCTTGTTATAAACTTTCCTACCATCAATAACATGAGTGTTATCACCAAAAATTTGTTCGTAGCATTACAAACAATGATTGAAGAAAGACATCAGTTCCAACAAAAATGAGTACACCTACAACATCAAAATCCATAAAAAATGTCATAAAACTATATACTCTGTTCATAAATCAATGTGCGCAAATTCACCAAAGGAAGCGCGTGCGCACTGTGCGCAGAATGCGCGGGCTAACACAACCCTAGTTGCATATTGTGTGCAGAATGCACAAGATGCGCGATTGTCTACAAGAAAACCTATGAACTTGTCATGAACGACGCATTTATGAAACTTGTCGACCTCTCAACCACTTCTAGTCGGACCTCCAACACGATTTGACACTCAGATCTGAGGGAAATCTAGCTTGGAGGTTGGTCAAGGGCTAGGAAGTACCCTGAGAGGCCCCTTTTTCACATCATGAACCAATTATATCTTGCCATGAATGGACACTATAAATATGTGCCATGGGTGTGCTAGAAAAATACGAATTTCAATATATTGTTATGCGGCAAGAATTCTTCTTGGAGAATCCTCATTTCTCTTTGAATCATTCAAGCACTATAACAAGGACCATTCCACTCACCTCTTGAGAGGATTGGCATTGTATTTCTTCACCATTATTACTTGTCATTGTATGAAGAGAAGAGCTCTCTAT
Organism: Picea mariana; assembly: GCA_032191745.1. Classification (NCBI taxonomy): domain Eukaryota; kingdom Viridiplantae; phylum Streptophyta; class Pinopsida; order Pinales; family Pinaceae; genus Picea; species Picea mariana. The sequence continues at coordinate 176,560 of JASDQU010107766.1, forward strand.
TAGGGAACTCAAGATCCCTCCCAAGGAGGAAGAGGGGATTCATAAGTCCCTGCCTTTCTCTACGGCGCTAGCCTATCAATAAATTCATCCATTGGTAGCTATATGATTGTCATTTTCATTTTTCATGGTTCTATTTTTTGCAAGTTTTTCTAACATTTGTTTCCTTTTATTTTTATTTCCTTGTTTCATGCATGTTTGATTATCTAATCAACTCACAACTCTATGTCGTGTTTAGATGACTTAACTAGGCAAATAAGTGTTGTGTTTTCACTCACCCATGTGACAAAACCAACACAACATATTGGCGACCATACTGGGGATGTGAATCAAATTCGTCCCTATTTGATTCTTGAGAGCACTTATTTCTAATTGTTTGGCTATGCAGGTATCAAAACCAGCCTAATCCAATCTTCCAAATTCAGAATTTGGAACTAAGGAAAGAGAATTTCGTCTCGAAATTTCTTTCCCAATGCATGATAGGAAGTGCACGGCTTTTGAAACGAATAGACGTGCATTTCTTCTCACTCATGCACGTTGTGCGTGTAAGATATTTCATAAACCCGTGCATTATGCGTGCTTGGCATGACCGACAGAACTACAACCTGCGCAAAAGTTCATTTTTTTGCAAATTGTAAGGGTTTTCTGAGTGGTTTGAGGGCCCCTTGCCTTCCGGTTTAATTTTCTGCACTTTGTAAAGAAATCACACTTCACTTAGAGTCCTTTCTTACAATAAAGGTTAGCTAACATAAGCACATAGGGGTAAAAAGAATCACAATTCTTTTCTTTTCTTTGTTGCCACATGGATGGCTCATTTGGCATTTAAAACTTTGAGTTAAGGTTACTGCTTTTTCAAACACAATCAAATAATTTGGGACCAAAAATCAATTTTAACCCCCAAGTATGCTCTTCCCCCGCACCCAAGTGTGACCTATAGAATCATAAAAGGTTGTTAAAAGGAAATTTCATCTCCCTTAAAAAAAATCATTAGGAGAGGGCACAACCCCCTTTGGGTACCTCTTAGTTTTTAAAATTATCTTAAAGCTTTGTAAGGGCCAATACATGCCCACATGTTTACAATTTTAGGATTGTTTCAAAAATCTTTATTAGTATAGGTAAACACTCTAGGAAAGTTTAAAATATCAAGTAAGGGACCATACATGCCCACATGTCTACAATCCTAGGATAGTTTCAAAAGATTTTCTAGTATAGACAACATTCTAGGGAGTTTAAAGGATCAATTAAGGAGCCATGTTTCCACATTGATAGTTCTCTAGGGATTTAAATATTCCACAAGGTTGTACCAAAGAACTTAGTAAGCTAGGTAAGAATATTTGTAAGAACCAAAAGAATTCCACATGCTACAATCTTGCACTTAACTTATTAAAAATATTTTGCACAATTTTTCACTTTCTTGCACACAAAGCCACTCATCACACACATAATTTCTATTAGAATAGTGGAGGTCGAAGTAAGATTTCTTTTAAGTACCCACAAAGTACTTCATAGGAACTCTGAAATATTTGAATACTTCTTTAGAAATTGTCCACACCAATTAAATTCAAACGAGGTTGGTCCATGAACCCAATCTCTCAACCCACTCCATCTAAAAATTTTCTAAGAACACACTAAATTTTCCTTCATGGGAGGTGCCTAAAAGAAATTTTTTAGTCTAGGTAGGATCTCGGGGGTAGGCATCCAAATAAACCCCCGTTGTCAAGTTATCACATTTTGAAACAATAGAAGTTGAGAATAGGGATCCTTCAAATCCTCCAAGTCAAGTGTTCCTATACCATAAGGTAGGGAGATACTCGTGAAGGCTCGAAGGCTGAGGTCCGGTTTTTATGTGCATCCCTTCTTGAGTCACCCAACTCTTGTGAGGGTATCCAGCTTGTGACCTGTTTTTTATGTCGAAAATCTAAATGTCGCACTTTGACCGAGGTACTTAGTGGTAAAACATAGGATATCTACCCAGGTGGCGGTTGTGGGCTGTGATCGTACCTTGGTCATATTTTGTGTGGCTATTGAGAAATATCGCCAGCTCTTCCGAGATTGCACCCTCTACCCCTCATTATAATTGACTACTTCAACCTTCACTAGTTCCTCTTCCGGTGGATTCATGCTCCACTGTTGAGTGTTATTGGAAGGCCCAATTCTAAATTTAGAGGAAGGATGATAAGTATTTTAGGACACGAGAATTTATTTTTGTTTTTTCCCCATGCGAACAAAATCAACCTATCCACATGCTTGTTTATTTTGCAGTTGATTTATGTATGATGTTCATTTGATTAGATGCAACTGTGAGTTATACTATTTTGTGAAGGTAAAAAATATAAAAAGCACTTGTTCATTTATTTCTCTCTTGTCGTCGTTTGCACACGTTCACTTTGCTAGTCAGAACTATAGAGGAACCACAAAATCCTCATCGTTCTAGATGCTTGCAGAATCTCCCTCTTATTCTAGGAGGAGTCCCTAGTCTTGCCAACTCGCCTTCTCAGCCATATAACACCCCAGTGAGTGCTACTATTTTGGGATCGAATTTACTTGGTTTCAGTTTGCTTAGGTCAAATACCTAAGGCAATCCATCTATTGGTTCTCCTTCACAAGGAGGTGGGGGTCAAACTTCTTCTCAAGGAAGAAGTAAAAACCCACCAAATCCCTCTCAAGAGACAGGTCCACTACCTGCACACACATAATGGTTGTAACTAATCCTCCGCCAAATATCCCTTTGGCATACTTGGCATCCCTCAACATTCTTGATTTAACTAAACTCATGAATGACCCCATTTTACATGATGCCACTTGGACCAATATGCCTATCAAATTTCCTTCAGACATTCTGAAGTTTGAAGGAAAACTGGGGGAAGACCCCACCAAACATGTTATGACCTTCAACTTATGGTGCTCTTCAAACAACATCATGGATGATTCCATCCTCTTGTGGTTATTTCAAATAACCCTCACTAGTTCATCAATCAAATGGTATGTGGATTAAAAATCAGGGTCCCATGTAACCTTTGAATCGTTGGCCAAGGAATTTTTGTCATTTTTCCAATTACCAGTTCGTCATGACACTGGCTTAGAACTTCTCTTTGAGTTCAAACAAACCATTTTTATCCATATCTCTGACCACATCCATGAATGGCGTCGGTGACGTAGTTTGTGTAAAGAAGAAACCACCAAAGAACAACATCTCGATTGGTTTCTTAAATCACTCGTCCTTGTGATTTCCAAGGATGTAACATCCACTTTTCCTAAATCAGAAGAGGAAGCTATTGGCAAGGCCCAACAATTCAACCTCATATATTCCCAATCAGGTTACTTCTACACAGTATCTCCTGATGCACCCAGACCCCTACCATTTGGACAGGACAAACCTGGGGTTTCTCACACTATGGGTGGGTTGATTGGTTCTATGACACACCTCAACCCTTATGGACACCCATCACCTACTTATGGTTTAAATTAGTATCCTCAACCATATGGAGAGACGTCTTATTACCCTCCTCCCACTCACCAACAGTCATATCCTGTTGTTCCCCCTCCGTCGTTGGGGGGGGCCCCACTAGTACTCCTAATGCATCTGGTCTCTCTATCAAGTACGGGTCCACCCTCAACCCCCGTATATAACCCCAAAAGTAGTGGAATTACTTCAACTTCCTATACACCATACAAATCATCTCCACAAAACAATCCATATTTTCCCTTTCATAGTCCTCCCCAGCCAGTTGCTCCTCCACCAGGACAACCACATGTCGGGGTTAACTTTGTTCAACCCTCTCTCATTAAACATGTTCATGATTTTGAAAATTTGAATACGAAAAATATGACCCATCAACCGAATAATTCCAAACAAAAAGGAAAAAATCGAAACAATAACAACCCGGGATCATGAGGAAATAACCTCCAACAAAACCGCCTCGATGGGGGAAACCGGAATCAAGGCAACCAAAACCCACAAGGGGGCCAAAAATAACAATAAACCATGACAAGGTAAGAACAACAATCTCAGAACTAACTTCCCTTGCGCCCTATGTGGTGAGTATGGACATTATTGATCCAGGTGGATATTGGTGGCCACCCACCTATTCCAACTGGCTCCTCGTGTCCTTTTTTTATGTAGCACATCTTTCTGTATTGCTTTATAATTGTGATTTATACACTTCTGGGGCTGTCTGAAGCCTCACACATTCTCCAGGTGGAGACGGGTGGCCTCTCGCCTAATCCAACTGGCTTATTTTGTATGTTTTCATGTCAACACATCTTGTTGTACTTCCAGGGCTGTTTCGGGGCCCTAAACGTTTTTTTTTTTACTCGCCACAATAAGACCATAGATAGAGTCAGATTATGATGACAGAATGTGTATTTATCTAAAATACCTTTCCAACGGGCTATCACGCACCTAAAACGGAGGTCGTATGCAAAACTTACAACCCTAGGAAGTTGAGGTACCAAATTACACCAACTTACCCATAGGGCCCACATGACTTTTGTCATTTCACCTTCTAGGGTTAGGTTTTTGGATGTCTAGGGTTTTGGCAATCATGAGTAACATGAAAAGGGCCTCTAGACCCTCATTGTAATCCATTCTACGTAGACAGATGTGCGTAGCAGCCACATCTCTTCTTAGATATAGCTACCACCATTCGAGCAAGCTTTAGTTCTATAGTTTTATAGTTTCAACGTGTTTCATTATTTAATAGAAGATATTGTTCATTGGATATTTGTGTTATTCTTCCTATCTCTGTGTTTATTATATTCAGTCTGTTAATCAGTTCGTTCCTCTCCTAAATCTGGATCAATTATACTCACCACTGCCCCCAAATTGTTGATTACAAGTGGATGAAAGAATCCATGAGCACACAACACCCTCTGGCACCACTTGCCCCTCAGCCGGCCCCGCAAAATTATTTGCAACCACCACCTCTAGTCATTTTGCAAAACCCCATTCCACACCAAGGTGTGATGATTAACCAACAAGAGATAAACTCTACCCTACCAAAAACGGGACAATATCAAAACTCAGGTCCCAATCAACCCAGAAATCCAGCTGATCACAGTATCCTCCATACCAGCAAGGGAGAGATTATTCTTCAAACATGCAACCATCAATATGGCATGCCTCCCGAATCTACTCCAACCACCTCAGAAAAAACTCCAGCTACATCACATGACAACCATTAATGATTCCACGTCCTAAAACTGAACCAAATCCCCGTATACCCCGCATACATTTACGGCAGAATGTACATAACCCTCATGCTAGGGAAGACCATAATTGCAGTCTGGTCGATGACTTAGCGCAGTCTCCTACAACCATGTTTGTGTTGGAGGTCCTCCAAACCTCTTCCATCACTGCACAAATCCTTTATTTCCTCCTTGGGGGCAGTCAACCCAGCTGATACTCAACTAATCACCTTTGATTTAGTTAGTTGAGAACCATGCCTCCCCACTCTAGTAGCATTTTAGATACCCGTTAAGATCTGGAACATCACAGTTCATCGATGGATCATAGATTAAGGTGCATCCATATGCATCATGTCCAAAGTAGTATGGCAGAAAATTGGCTCACCTGAGCTAGTACCATCTTCCATCACCCTTAGAGATTATGACAGTCCATCATCCCTTGAAGGGATCTTCCAAATTGTCCCTGTGGAACTTGGGGGAAAATCCATCCTGATTGACATTCAAGTTATCGACACCCCACTTGATTACAATATGTTGTTCAGATGTAGCTACATGTATGCTATGAAGGCGGTAGCCTCTTCTTTGTTTCGTATGATGATGTTCCCCGATAATGGGAAAATCGTCACCATCGACCAA